>CAUYQU010018703.1:0-18127 GCA_963574635.1 Cheracebus regulus
ACAGAGCTGGGCCTTCCCGGGTTCAGCTGTGCTTGTTCTCAGTCCTCAGCGCTTCCAATTGCTGTTCTCCTTGTGGGGATGGGACCAGCCGAGCCCGACTAAAAGGGCATCCAGTCCCGTACACTCTGCACCGAGAAGCGCCGCGCCGGCCAAAACAGTTGCGCTGGCAACCCGGGTGGCTCCTTCGCCGGGAATCTCCCAGTCTGTGGGCAACAAAAATTCGTTGGAAAGTGCAGCTTCCACTCGTTCTCTGCGCTTTCACTGGGAGCTACATTCCTGAGCTGTTGCTAATCGGCCATCTTGGATCAGGTCAGGAGTTTGAGACCAGCCTGACCAACATGGTGAAACCCCGTCTCTACTAAAAATAGAAAAATTAGCTGGGCGTGGTGAGGAGTGGTGCAGATGACAAGAACGAAAGTTTGTCTCAATAAAAAAAAGAAAGAAAGCTTAGTGCATTAGACCAGCTGCAGACCCACCAGTGACTGTGACCTCTTGTTGGTACAAGTTTGGCTTTGGTAAGTGCTTTGGAGCTGCTTCTTGGTCCAACCACTGAGCTGGTCATCACCGGTTGTCATAAAAAATCCACTTTCTGTCTCAAATCACAATCTGATCAAGAAATGACTCCCTTGTTCTTGTGTAGAATAAGAGAAGATGACACTTCAAAATGAGGAATTATAAAAATTTTCTGTGAGCTCATGAGGAACCCACTTATCAAGCTTTTTCACTTTTCCAATTTGCTTCAAATGCCAACCCACCATACCGTAGAACAGTTGACTTTTGAGTTTTTTGGCAGCCTCTCGTGTACAGCTTTGATGATTGCTCTCATTTAGTCATTGTCAACTTCTGATGGCCGGCCACTACGCTCCTCATCTTCAGGGCTCTTGTCTCCTTTGCAAAACTTGAACCACCACTGCACTGTACATTAGCAGTTCCTAGACCAATTGCATTGTCGATGTTGCAAGTTGTCTCTGCTGCTTTACGACCCATCTTGAACTCCAATAAGAAAGTAGTGACAGAGTGAGACTCTGTCAAAAAAAAAGAAAATAGCTTGAATTTGCTTCTTTTTAAACATTATTTCCGTAGTCTAAAATAAACATAAATAGCAAGTAATAAGTCATTAATAAAGAACATAAAGTGAGAAATACCCATTAAAATGATATGTAACATAATCACATTTATTTAAGAATGTATTCCAATGTCAAACGGCAAATTCCAACAGTACAAAAACTGCAGTTACTTTTACTCTCACCTAATATATGTGGTGGATATTTTTCAGTCCTCATTTTGCATTACCACCATCCTGCATCCTTGAAACCTCTTTCTACTGGCTTCCATTACCCTCCACCCTCCTCTACTATCAACTACCCAGCATTAAATGTTGATGTTGCTTAGGGTTCAGTATTGGACCTTGTTTTCATTACATAAATTTTGAGGGGCAATTTTGTCTATGTCTGCAGCTTCATTAACAATGATCTATCTATATACCAAAACTCCTAAATTTATATTCCTACCCTCTGAGCTTCAGCTGTTTACAGAACACCTCCAGATTGGGTCTCTCAAAGGATCTCTTGATTTCAGGTTGTTTTAGTATCTTTTCTGTTTTCACTGATGTCATGTTTATACTTAAGATTTTTTAGCCTCTTTTCCACAATTATAGCTTAAAATTATTACAGTTACAGATACATGATGAGTAGAATCTAGTACTCTGGTAGAAATATAGTAGTAACTAGAATTGTAGCATCAAGTTAAATTAGTTTTTGTGAACCAATGATGTTTTGTGTAATTAGGAATTACAAAAAATCCAGTACATAACGCCACCAGTCTATTACTCAAATACTAGCCATACAGCCCCTTTAGACTTATGAAGCCACTTTGTTTATAGTTCCTGTGTTTTGGTGGAACTACAAAGAAAGTGGCTTTTAGCAGTTACAGCCATGGATAGGAAAATACCATATTATTATTAGTAATGTGATTGCAGTATGTTATACTACTTGAGTGCTTTTCTGAGCAGTCACTGCATATCAAACTTAATTTCTTTGTATTTTTATGGAAAAAACAAACTTGGATCATATCAAAAAGCAAAATTCTTACTTTGTTTCTGTATGTTTATGGTAACTTTTGAAAACAATATTCAAAGCCTCTTTTTCTTCTATGTCTACAAGTAAAATAACATTTCAGGAGAATATATTAGTTATCTGGTTGAGAGATTGGATTTCATTGCAAAATTTTGATCTGAGGAGTATAAGAGCGATACAGCAAATGAAAGTCTTATGTGAAATAAGACTGTACATTGTGTAGTTTCAGGGCAGTATGTTTACTGAACTACCTTAAAAAGTTTGTTTCACTAATAGAAACACATTTTACATATTATCTGGATGTAGTTTAAAAATAAAAACTTCAGCATCTGGAGAATAAAATGAAGTAATATGTAGAGTCATTTTGTAAACCATTGTGTAATCCAGATATAAAATTATTTTCTGCTTTACTCAGCTTTTATATCCATTTTCTGTAAAACAAAAAAGTATCTTGTCTTATTTTTTAGTAACAAGTTGCTTATATAGAGTGTTAATTTCAAAGTGTTTTCACATATATTTAAAATGAATGAAATTTAGTGAGAGTTTGCTCTTCCTGGGCCCTTGGCATTTAACTGTTTTTCCTTTGTTGTGGAATGAGAAACTTCATCTTTTGTTAAAGATAATTAAGGCAAGTAGAGAAAGTCTGGGAGTTTAAAGGAGAATTGATCTTAAATCATGCTGTACTTATTTGTAAGTCTAAGGCCAAGAGTAGTCCTTCTGAATGATGATTGGAAAGAGGACCAGGTTCTTGAGAAATTCCATTCCCCTACACAAATTGCCTCTTTGCTGCTTTGGGAAGGAAGTCCTTAGGGCTCACTAGTGGTTTCTCTTAGAGGCACATTGTAGTCACTGAGTAGAACTTGGAACCTGTTTCTGTTTTGGGAAAAGTTTGTCTGGATCAGTATCTTCTATTATCTTCAAGACTTGCTGATATATATAAACCCAAATATATATTACATATAAAATTGTTTTTCTTTAGCCTTTAATGACTTATGACTCGTTCGTCTGGAATTACGGAATGCATTCTTATGCCTGCCTCAGGTTGATTTCACTTCTCTGAATGATTTTTTATTTTTGTTCAAAAAAATAAAGTGTTATAGAGGTGTACTCCTAGACTTTTTTTTTTAATCAGCTTTAATGCTAGGTATAAAACCTGCCTTTCCTTCCTTCCTCCCTTTATGACCTCTTTTACCTCCCTTGATCCTTAAATTTGTAGTAGTGTTCTATACTGTAATATCTGTACAACATTCTATATTATGAAATAATAGAGACAGTACTTAAACGAGATTTGAATCAACATCTTATGAATTTAAGTTGTCAACACTTGGTACTTTGAAAAGTTGGACCACTGGCCCAGAATCAACAAGGAGAGGAGGGAAAGAACTTCTCACCAGGAGAATTCAAAATCTAAATTATCCAAGCATCATCACCTGGGATAATAGTAGAAATGACAGCATGGACCCTAGTTGGACTTTCTGAATTAGAGACTGGGGAGTGGGGCCAGCAGTCTGGTGTTTCTGAAACATGCAAAGGTTTGAGAACTACTGGCATAGGTGTTAATGGAAAAACTCAACTCTGTAAAATATTTTACAGAGGTTTATTCTGAGACAGTATGAGTGACCGTGACCTGGGAAACAGTCTCAAGAGGTCTCAAGGAAATGTGTCCATTACAGTTCTATTATAGTTTTTTAGGGAGGCAGGAGTTACAATGTCAGTCAATACATGGAAGATATATGTTGATTCAGACTGAAAAGACATGGAATATCTTGAAGTGGAGACTTACAGATTACAGGTGGATTCAGAGATGAGATTCTTTAATTTGCAGTTGGTTGAAAGAGTAAAGCCTTGTTTAAAAATTTGGACTCATCAGAAGGGAATCTTTTAAGGTAAGAAAGTTTGTTAACCAATATACTGGGTTAGAGTGACCTGTAGGGGTGTGTAAATTAACCCTGGTCTGGCTTAGCCTTAGGTCCTGTTTATAATTTGGTATCTTATTGTCACAGAGAGTCCATTCTGTTAGGTCTTATAATTTCTATTTTAACATTAATGCTGGTCAATTTCACCTAAACTCCAAAAGCAGGGGATAGAGGATATAATGAGGTGTATCTGGCCTTCCTGTCTGTCAAGGCCACGAACTCAATTTTTCCAGTTTCTCTGGGGTCTCTGTGGTTAAGAGAGTCCGTTCAGTCAGTTGGCGGGTGGGGATATTATTTTTAGTTTACAAGGGCAATGGGAGTATCCTTCCAGATTCAGCTTTGCATTTACTTCTGTCAAGAGTCCTTACAGTGGCATAGTTCTGGATGAGTTTTTATATTTTTAAGCTTAGAGGTTCTGAGACAGCATGGATCGTGAAAATCTGAACCCCATATATAGTGTGAGAAATGAACCTGAGTTTGAATTCAAAAGTCCACACAGATTAGATATTTCCTTGTGGTTTCCTTCTCTTTTCCACTGGGATGACTTTTTCTTACCTTCCTTTTTAAGTGTACTACTTTGTAAGTTTTGACTACTTCATGTAGGGGTCTCAAGTTGTAAGACTTTATCGTCTGTCCCTCCTGAGAGCATCAAAAATGCAAATTTGGGGCTGGGCGTGATGGCTCACGCCTGTAATCCCATCACTTTGGGAGTTCCGAGGTGGGCGAATCACCTGAGGTCAAGAGTTCGAGACCAACCTGACTAACATTGAGACACCCTGTCTCTACTAAAAATGCAAAAATTGGCCAGATGTGGTGGCGCATGCCTGCAATCTCAGCTACTCGGGAGGCTGAGGCAGGAGAATTGTTTGAACTTAGGAGGTGGAGGTTGTGGTGAGCCAGATGGTGCCATTGCACTCCAGTCTGGGCAACAAAAGCAAGACTGTGTCTCAAAAAAATAAATAAAGTAAAAAATAAAACTTAAAAAATGCAAATTTGTTTTTAGTTTTCCTCAGTTTCTGAGTGATTTCCCTTTTTTCCCCTCTGTATTTAGCAATGCATTTTTGAAGTATGTTTGTTAACCAGGGGTGGTGACTCACACCTGTAATCCCAGCACTTTGGGAGGCCGAGGTGGGAGGATTGCTTGAGTTCAGGAGTTTGAAACCAAACTGGGCAATACAGTGAGACCTCATATCTACAAAAAAATCTTTTTAAATGACTGATCATGGTGGTGTGCGTCTGTAATCCAAGGTACTTGGGTGGCTTAGGTGGGAGGATCTCTTTAGCCTAGGATGTGAAGGTTGCAGTGAGCTGAGATAGTGCTACTGCACTCCAGCCTCAGTGACAAAGCAAGACTGTCTGAAAACAACAACAAAAAAAGAGAACCAAGTATGTTTATTATGGCTAAGCCATTATTTTTAGATTTTTGTATTATGATTTTCACTAAATGTTGGTGATATTGTCACAAACCTTTAGAGTTACTTTAACAAAGTTTATACTTACATTCTATTCTGCAACTACAGTAGTGATCTTTCTTGCCTTGTCCTAGGTTGATTTCAATAATTAAAAATCAGTAAACATTTTCCATTGTGTTAGGAACATCCATGTACTACTCCTTGCAGAAACGAGAGCATGTTTGGCCCATGGAGAAGTAAATGTAATTTTCTGACTACCCATTCCACTCAAAGGAAAGAATGTTTTAGATGACAAGGTCAGATGAATTTGCATTCTTCATTGACTTTCCTGGACTGATTGTCTTTTATACATTTTTTATGATCAAGAGCCGTGCGATTAAATTTTATTAATAACTTCCAAGTTCTTACCCATATATTTTGATTCTATTTAGGGCATTTTTCTCAGAGCCTTCTGACTTCTTGTTCTTTTTGTGGAATGATGAATTTCTAAACTTGCTCACTGCCATTCCTGGAATTTCGTTTCATTGTATTCCCTGGGTTACTTCTGTCATTTATTGGATTTTGTGTAATAGCTTCAAATAAGAGAGATAGGGAGTGTTGTGAGCACACATCAAGTGATTTTCTGCTATGTGAGAACCACCTTTGGGTCTTGCTATATCTGACAACGGTTTTTTTTATGCCCCTACCCTAGATTAATAGTGTGATTGGAGTACAAAATTCTGAGTTCAATATTCTTTTTCCTCAGAGAACTTTTAGCATCTGTTTTTGCTATGGGAAGTCTGATGTTAATCTAATGCTTATTTCTTTGTAGGTTACTACCCCCCCTCCCTTTTCTGGAAACTGAGGATTTCTTTGAAGTTCCTTAGAGTACTAAAATTGATAAGGGAAGTGATGAAATCATACTGCATAAACGACTTTTTAATGTTTTCCTCTCTTTAGTCATAGTGGTTTCTGATGACCTCGAGTTAGAAAGTAAATTTATTAGGTGGGTGAGGTGGCTCACATCTGTAATTCCAGCACTTTGGGAGGCCAAGGCAGGCAGATCACCTGAGGTTGGGAGTTCGAGACCAGCCTGACCAACCTGGAGAAACCCCATCTCTACTAAAAATACAAGACTAGCCAGGCATGGTGGCGCATGCCTGTAATTCTAGCTACTCTGGAGGCTGAGGTAGAATTGTTTGAGCCTGGGAGGCAGAGACTGCAGTGAGCCAAGATCGGGCCATTGCACTCCAGCCTGGGCAACAAAATTGAAACTCCATCTCAAACAAACAAACAAAAAGGAAAAAAAAAAAAAAAGAAACTAAACTTATTTCCAGAATGCTAATGAATAGCTCCCTTCACTTCCCATGCTTTGTCTCTTCTTTTTTACCATACAGCACAAAGAGAAGTGATGGTAACTTTTCTCAGCCACTTTTCCTTACCTCTACTCTTAAAAGCATTGCATTTGTTGTAAAATAAGAACGTTGTTAGCCCACAATTTGAACATCCCTGAAAATATGTAAAAGTTTATAACCTAAAGGTTTTCTCTTGTCGTTTGACCTTTATCATGAGGATCTATAGCATTCTCCTTCATTTTAGGTAGTGAATTTCCAGAATTCAAAGTTCTGTGTCTGATCTTACATTAGGCTTTCCAGGGTAGGATATGCAATGAAAAGCTAATGGTCATGATTGGTTACTAGCATTTTGTTCTTTAGAAAGTCAATGTTAACCAAATCTGTTAAACCAGTTGTGGAGCCAGCCTGTTTCCAGTGTTCATTTAGTTCATTTGCAGGTTTATCAGGTCTTGATTGTTCTACTTAAAAAATAATAAGAATATTGAAATTTCAATGGTTAATGATCATTTTTTAAGTTTCAGGATTATCAGAACATAAGAACTAACTTTCTCACTAAAATCAAACGGTGAAAATAAGTGTACTTCTACTAGATTAGTTGGTAGTTCCTTACCCAAAGATTCAGCCAACCACGGATGGGAAATATTCAGAAGAAAATGAAATAAAAGTAACAATACAACAGTAAAAAATTTTAAAATACAGTATAACAGCTATTTATAAAACATTTGCATTGTGTTGATATTGTGAATAATCTAGAGATTTAAAGTATATGGGAGGATGTGTGTAGGTTATATGCAAATATGACACCATTTTATATCAGGGACCCGAGCATCTTAAGATTTCGTTATAGGGGAGTGGTCTCTGGAACCAACCCTCTAGGATACCGAGGGACGACTGTACATGGAATATCTCTGCTAAGTAATTTGGAATGATCAAATGTAGTCATTTAGCAATTTGCTTCATTCCTTCCAGCTTAAATAAAATAATCAGTTTTGTTTCATATGTTTATCTAAAATCTAACACTAATGTGTAATCCCTTATACTTTTGCTAATGTTATAAGATGATTTTTATGGTTAGCTGTAGGTACTAATTATTTTGCAACCAAAAGTATTGTAATGCCCAACTAATTAGAACTTGCAGGAATAGATTGGAGATTTGGAGATAGACGTTCTACTAGAAAACACACAGTCTTATCAAATTTCCAGTTAATTTGTATCTTTGATAGTTTTGGGGAGACTCATTTGGCAAATTGAATTAGGTGGGGACACTTGGAGTATTAATAATGCAATTAAGTGATCTATATCAGTTTTACAGCTAGTAAGCCGATGCTGGGACCCCTGAAAACTTGAAAAGTTCTTCCAAACTGCTGTGATATTCTAGTTAAAGAACTCATTAGGTAAATTAGCTATTGCTTTATCTGTCTAATATAAATCTTAGTTTATCATGTAACTCTTGTTTGTTTTTTTTGAGACAGTCTCACTCTTGTTGCTCAGGCTGAAGTACAATGGCGTGATCTTGGATCATTGCAACTGCAGCCTCCTAAGTAGTTGGGATTACAGGCGTGTGCCACCACACCTGGCTAATTTTTGTATTTTTAATAGAGATGGGGTTTCACCGTGTTGGCCAGGCTGGTCTCGAACTCAGAGACCTTTGGTGATCCAGCAGCCTCTGCCTCCAAAAGTGCTAGGATTTCAGGTGTGAGCTACCACGGCTGGCCCTGTGTAACTCTCTTTAAAGAAAATAAATATAGTGGCCTAAACAGGAATAAGGAGGGAGAGGAGTGTAATTGAGAATAAGTTTGAGGACCTACTTAAATTATATCTCGTACTAAGCTGAACTCACAGCTGAGAATTGATGCCTAAAACAGTAACTAATAATGATGGGAGATTTTAGTGGAGTGTAATTTCTTAGGTGGTTTGGGAACTTAAAGAGAACGTCGAGTACTATACAAAAGTTATATTATGCTGTTATATACCCTATATGTCGTTACCTCATTTGCCTTAGGATGAGTTTTTAAAAACAAAGTTCATTTTTCACTTGATATCATTTACTGTGCATCTCCCTTCCCTGTTCCACCCCACCCTAGCATTTTTAAAAGGTTTTAAATTTGAATTGATAGCATATATTTTTTCCCTGCTTTACATTTTTAGGTTTTAGGTTAAGTACATCTTAACACCTGTGCATATGCAGTAACGTGAAATCTTTAAGATATCTTACTCAGTTGATCCATTTTGTTGCATTGGCAGAGTGAAGATAGTCCAAGTCCCAAGAGACAGCGCCTCTCTCATTCAGTCTTTGATTATACATCAGCATCACCAGCTCCCTCACCACCAATGCGACCATGGGAGATGACATCAAATAGGCAGCCCCCTTCAGTTCGACCAAGCCAACATCACTTCTCAGGGGAACGATGCAATACACCTGCACGCAACAGAAGAAGGTTAGTTGATTACAATTTATTTCTTAAATTTTCTTCCATCGGTAGATTTATGAGTATATTTAACATCAAAAAACATTTTTTCTGTAGGCATTTCATAAACATCACCACACATACATGTACATTCACTTATTAAAAAGTTTCTTAGATTTCTACTAGGTCAGAAGAGTTTATTTAGCTTATCACTGACAGATGAAAAAATGCAAAGGGGATTAAATCGGTCCATGCCATTATATATGAAATCAGCTACCTTATAGTACAGATTTTTGCAGGCTAGCCTGCAATCTTGATTACTAGAAGATGCATTTTATAGTTCATAACTGTAAGGATATATGGAAATCTTAGAAATGAACTACTCTTTTCCCACTCCATTCCTTTTCCTTCTGTATCCTCTAAGGCAGTTAGGAGCTTAATTATGTTTCTTCTAAAACTGTGGAGAGTCAGCATGGTAGTGGCTCATGCCTGTAATCCCAACACTTTGGGAAGCCAAGGTGGAAGGATCACTTGACACTCTAGAGTTCAAGACCAGCCTGGGCAACATAGCAAGACCCTGTCTCTGCCAAAAAAAAAAAAAAAAAAAAAAAAATTATTTTAGCATGTCTGTAGTCCAAGCTAATTGAGAGACTGAGACAGGAGTATTGCTTGAGCCCAGGAGTTTGAGGCTGCAGTGAGCCTGAGCTATGATTGTGCCACTAGCCTTGGTGACAGAATAAGACAATGTCTGTATTTTAAAAACAACAGCACAACTCTGGAGCCTGTGGTATGAAAAGATGATTGAGGTTTAGTTCAGCTGTTAGGCGACCCAACTTGGCCATTATCTTTTCATTCCAGAGGAGTGCATTTCTTTTTTTCTTTTTTCTTTTCCTTTTTCTTTTCTTTCTTTCCTTTTTTTTAAAGACAGAGTCTTGCTATGTCACCAGGTTGGAGTACAATGGCACGATCTCGGCTCACTGCACCCTCTGCCTCCTGTTCAAGCGATTCTTCTGCCTGAGCCTCCCAAGTAGCTGGGACTAGAGGCGCGTGCCACTACGCCTGGCTAATTGTTTTTTTTTTTTACTTTTAGTAGATATGGGCTTTCACCATGTTAGCCAGGATGATCTCCTGACCTGACAATCTGCCCCGCCTTGCCTTCCCAAAGTGCTAGGATTAAAGCGTGAGCCACTGTGCATGGCCGAGGAGTGCATTTCTTCCTGAGTTTCTTCCTCATTAGGAAGAAGCTGTTGCTTAAGGTCATGCATTTCTCTTATCCCAGGGAAATAGTGCATCATGAGATGCCTGTTCGCATGTCTAGGATGTTGAAGGAGTAGCAATGATCGTGAATTAGGAAGGTGTTGTGAACCAAATGTTTGTAAACTCCGCCGCCCCCCGCTCCCAATGTGTTGAAGCTATAATCTTCCCGTAACTCTCAGTGTGGTTGTATTTAAATATGTCACCTCTAAGGAAGTGTAATTAAGGTTAAAGGAGATCGTAAGGTTAGGACCCTTACCCAGCAAAATTAATGTCCTTTGAGAAGGGATGGGTCGGGCACTTGGTGGCTCATACCCGTAATCCCAGCACTTTGGAGGCCGAGGCAGGCAGATCATGAGGTCAAGAGATTGAGACCATCATGGCCAACATGGTGAAACCTCATCTCTATTAAAAAATAAAAAAATTAGCTGGGCATGGTGGTAGTGCACACCTGTAGTCCCAGCTACCTGGGAGGCTGAGGCAGGAGAATCCCTTGAACTTGGGAGGTGGAGGTTACAGTGAGCTGAGATCACGCCACTGCACTCCAACCTGGCAACAGACAGAGACTCCGTCTCAAAAGGATGTCTGGAACTTATCTTCAACCATGTGAGGAAGCAATGAGATATAGTTGACTGCAAGCCAGGAAAAGATCCCTCTCCAAAAACCAACTGTGTTGGTGCCTTGATTTCAAATTTCTAGCCTTTAAAAGTTTGAGAAATTAGGTATCTGTTTAAGCCACCCAGTCTGTGATGTTTTGTTATGGCAGCCTAATCGGGCTAATACAGAGGGATCTTAAAACCACCATTCTGTGTCCCAGATGAGACAGCATAAACCTGTATCTGAGCTATATTCTGTCAAGACTAAGACTTTGACATTACCCAGTCAGTACCTTATTAACCAATTACATGGGAATGTTTTCAGGTAAGATAGTATATAACTATCAGGTAAATTATTTTATAGCCGAGGCAGGCAGATCACCTGAGGTCAAAAGCAAGACCAGCTTGGCCAAAATGGTGAAACCCTGTCTCTACTAAAAATACAAAAATTACCTGGGCGTGGTGGCGGGTGCCTGTGATCCCACCTACTCTTGAGGCTGAGGCGGGAGAATTGCTGGAACCCAAGAGGCGGGGTTGCAGTGAGCAGAGATCACGCCCACTGCGCTCCAGTCTGGGGGACAGGGTGAGACTCCGTCTCAAAAAAAAAAAACAACAAAAAACTAACAAATACATGTACCCACCATCTAGGTGAAAATAGTGTTACTGATCCCTCAAAGGCCACAGGCGTTACTCTTCCCCTTCATATTTCTTTTTCTGGAATTTGACATTATTCCCTGTTCAGTCATAGTTTTTAATACCTATGAATATACTGTTAATATGATTTTGGTTTTTGCCGGTTTTAAAAGTATTTTTGTTTTACTGTTTATTTTTACATATTATTTTTTTTGAGACGGAGTTTTTGCTCGTTGCCCAGGCTGGAGTGCAATGGCATGATCTCGGCCTACTGCAACCTCTGCCTCCTGAGTTCAAGTGATTCTCCTGCCTCAGACTCCCAAGTTCTGGAATTACAAGCATGTGCCACCATGCCCAGCTGATTTTGTATTTTTAGTAGAAACAGGGTTTCTCCATGTTGGTCTCAAACTCCTGACCTTAGGTGATCCGCCTGCCTTGGCCTACCAAAGTACTGAAATTACAGATAGGAGCCACTGCGCCTGGCCTCTGTTTATTAAGCATTCTGTTTGTATTTTTATTTAAAATTTTTTTTTTTATGTTCAGCTTTTTATTGAGTGCATTATAAAAGAAGTTTAATCAAAAACACCAAAGCCCATGTTATCACACTCCTTGGATTCTTCCTTTGCTTCCACTTTCTTCTCAGTTGGAGCAGCAGCAGTGGAGGGGCAGGACCTCCTGCTGGAGCAGGTCCACCAGCCCCTACAGTGCAGATGAGGCTCCCAGTGTTGATGTTGGCCAGGGCCTTTGCACACGAGCCAGGCCAAAAAGATTCAAAATTTATACCAGCTGCTTTAATGAGGGCATTGATCTTGTCCTCCTTATCATGGTACAGAATGAGGGCCAAGTAGATGCAATGCAGGTGAGCTCCAAGACAAAGGACATAACACGGGTGAACGTGGGGCTGGCTGGCGCTGCTGTACGTGATGCTAGTAGCCAGATGGAAGTGAGGGCCTCACACGAGTGCGGCCTTAGCTTTCTCGGAAGGACTAAGTAAGCACCTTGGTGGCAGCTGAAGAAAGGCAGCATTTTGTTTTTAATATTGGTAGCAGTAGCAATAGTTCTGTTACTATAATATAATGTTTCATTATATTAATGTACTACAAAGTGAGTTCATCCTGGAAGATGAAGTGGAGGAAATTTCCCAAAATATAGTGTAACAGGGCAAATGAAAAATGAAGAAAAGTAAATTTAAGTATGAACACAGAGTCATAAGTTCTGAAAGTCTACTAATATTTCCAGAAGAAGACAATACAAGAAAATTAAAAAAAAAAATGTAGACTGGGCTCAGTGGCTTATACCTGTAATCCCAGCACTTTGGGAGGCTGAGGTGGGCATATCACCTGAGGTCAGGAGTTTGAGACCAGCCTGGCCAACATGGCCCAACTAAAAATACAAAAATTAGTTGGGCCCATATGGTGGTGTAGGCCTGTAATCCCAACTACTTGGGAGGCTGAGGCAGGAGAATCTCTTGAACCCAGGAGGCGGAGGTTGCAGTGAGCCAAGATCACACCCCTATACTCCAGCCTGGGCAACAAAGCAAGACTCTGTCTAAAAAAAAGAAAAAAGTAAAATCATTTTCCAGAATTGAAGACAGACTGAGTTTTGAACAGGATCTTGCTGAAATTTTAGAGCCATACACCAAGGATAAATAAAAATTTGCAAACATCCCAAGACAGAAAATATTATCCATAAAGAAATGAGAAGTAAATTGACCACAAACTTCTTATTAACAGCATCAGATATAAGAAGACAGTGGACTAAATCTTCAAAGTTATGAGAAGATTTTTTACTTTGAAGTCTATCGGCTGATTTGTAATTAAAGTGTAATGACAAAATATAAAAGCATGTTCAAATATTCAGAGACTCTTCAAGTTGGTAAATAACAGACAGATCCTTCCCCTATATCCTTGGATTCAATCAGCTGCAGATTAAAAATACAATATTCTTGAGATACGTAACCTGTGGATACGGAGGACCATCCCTTTTGTATCCTTGGGTAAGGCCAACTCTGGGACTTCAGCATCCATGAATTTTGATGTTCAAGTGGTGCATTCCTGGAACCAATCCACCATGAATACTGAGGGATGACCATATTGTGAAATAATTGTATTCTGTCCAGGAAGCAGTGTAAGAAATGCAAGAAGTGTAGGGTTCGAGACCATTGGTTAGCAAAGTAAACAAAAAAGACATACTACTAAGTCTGAATAAGGGTCTGTTGTTTAAAACAGAAATATGGAAAAGGTCTGAACATGAGATGAGGATGGAGCAGAGAAGTCCCCCTTCCGCAGGAATGCTGATTAGATGGTTTTAGAAAAATGGAGATACCTGTTTGAAAATTTAAGACTAATCACTAGAAGAATAGAATGCATAAATTCTAATTTAAATAAACAACGTAAGTAGGAAACTGCTAACAAAAGGCAGAAAAGTGACTCCAGGAGGGAACAGCTTTGTACTATTTACAAGTTTCTATACCTAAAACAAAATTACAAAATTTGTATCTGTCACAGGTGACATTTGTCAATCTTACTTCACTGTTTTGCATTTAAAGATTTTTCAGTAATTCTACATCTTAAATGTTCTGCCACACAAAGGCACACAAAACAGATTTAATGAGAGAGAATACAAGAAAGATCAGAATTAAAATTGTGGAATCTGTCAGCATGAGAACTGGATCTAATTTTGTGATTAGTTTTAGAGCTACTAAAATTATTTTTGGTAGGGAAATGAGATCAAGTGGCAACAATTGAGAAAAGAAATAGTATTAAAAGTGGCTCTTTGGTTTGTGGACAGGTTGGGTATTTTAAGGGAGATGAGTGATCTGAGCATATACTATTTTGATTTTAAGGTGCATATTTTTTCAAAATGTAACATCTAATGAAGACTTAGTATGTCATATCTTCTTGGCCACTTTTCTTTTTAGCAATGCATAAAATAGTCCTTTAAAATGTTTTTATAGGTAAAGAAATGTTGCTATGTGCACATACATAAACTAGCACTGTAATATTTCTTTAATCTGCTGTCTTAGCCCAGAAATCATAACACCCTAGTATCAGAGAGCACAACTAGCACCTTATCTTGGCTTCCAGATACCACTCTATAGTCAAAGGAACCAGAGCTCTTTGTAGAATTGGTTAATTCCAGGGCTTGGGTAGAGAAACTACAAGATGAGTCTGGAGAGATTGTTGTGCAGATACTAAGGAAGTGCTCAGAAGTATGGGGACATACTGAAAGAGCACAGGGGCCAAACTGAAAGTGTTGCCACTGGAATAATCTGAACAACAAAATAAAATGATCGACAAAAGAAATAAAACCCAAAGAATAAAATAAATACCTGAGTCTATGTTGGTTATAAGTAACTGAATAACAAACAGCTCTTTCTTATGGAAGAATTCTAATTAATGTAGAACTAAGAGAAATAGAAAATCACCAATAGAACAATCTGGTAAGTGTTTGCTGCAGGTTCCATCCATGCATGCTAAAATTATTGGTAAAACGTTAAGCAGAAGTAGGATATTTGCCTGTTCTCAAAGTATCCTCACCCAGATATTTGGTAATTACCAAAGGAAGAATAATGGCTTTGTGTGGAGGGTCCAGGTGATTATTGTTGATATGACTATTGATGTATATTGGTGTCATGTGCCCCCTTCATATGATGCACTAAAAATGATACATCACCTCTGCCATATCTTTTCCAATAACACATAACCTTAGGCAAATAACATAATGAGAAAATAAACTCAGGATGAGGGGCATTCTGCAGAATGAATTTCTACTATATTCAGAGGTCTCAAGGACATGCAAGACAAGGAAAGACTGTCACAAATTGGCAAATATTAAGAAGAAAAGACAATGCGATATGGGTTCCTGCATTTGGATTCTCAAACAGTTGAGGGGTCAATAGTGGAAAAATCACCATACATTCTATAGTTTAGTTAATAGTATGATATCAGAATTTATTTAATAGTATCTTCCATAACCATAGAAAAATTAACTCAAAGGGAAGCTGGTTGAGGGGTATGCAGAAACACTATATTAAATAATTACCTCAAAACGTCTTTATGGCCAGGCACATGGTGGCTCACGTCTGTAATCCTAGTACTTTGGGAGGCCAAGGCAGGTGGATTATCTGAAATCAGAAGTTCGAGACCAGCGTGGCCAACCTGGTCAAACTCTACTAAAAATACAAAAAAAAAAAAAAAAGCTGGGGGTGGTGGCGGATATCTGTAATCCCTGCTAGTTGGGAGGGACTTGAACCTGTTAGGCGGAAGTTGCAGTGAGCCGAGAGATTGTGCCAGTGCACTCCCACCTGAGTGACAAAAGTGAAACACAATCTTAAAAAAAATGTTTTTAGTCCTAAGGTGGAGGGCATCTTGAACTCAATAAAATACAGTAAGTAGATTTTGAAGCAAAATGCAAAACGCATTATACTAAAAATAAACTTAGAAGAAACAATTAATGGAGCAAGAATTTGGAGGGACGGTAGCAAGAGCATCTTTGTGAGTTGATCTCATAAAGGAATGCCCCTTGTTCTTTTAAGATTGGAGAATTTGGAGTAAGAAGAAACAGATTTAGAGGAACAGAGTGAGAACATTAGGGAAAAAGTGACTGATCTCAGCAAAGAAAGTTGCTGAAATGACACTTGGAACTCTTCCTAGAAGGGAGTTGTTTGACCTCCTTTGACCAATGTAGAGTACAATTTTAATGAGGCCGGCTACTTTTTCAAGATGATTTTCTGCTGAGCCATTGTAAAAAGCAGTGGAGGTGAATTGTGAAAGTTTAGAAAAGGGCAAAATGAAAGTTTAGTCGTAATAAAATGTTTATTAAAACTATGTAGATGACTTTCACATGGAGAATAAATGTGGCTTGATTCAATAAGCAAATTCTCTTTTTGTTTTTATTTTAAAGGCAGGATCTCACTCTGTTGCCCAGGCTGGAGTGCAGTGGTGTGGTCTTGACTCACTGCAGCCTCGGCCTTCCAGGCTTTAGTTGATCATCCGACTTCAGCCTCCCAGGTAGCTGGGACTACAGGTGCACATCACCACACCCAACTGATTTTTTGTAATTTTGGGTAGAAACAGGGTTTCACCGTGTTTTCCAGTGTGGTCTTGAACTCCTGGGCTCAAGGGATCCACCTGCCTCGGCTTTTCAAAGTGCTAGGATTACAGGCATGAGCCATTGCACCTGGCCCAACAAGCAAATTCTAATTTAAAATTCTATATAAATATATACACCCAGTGTGTACCCATAAAAATTAATAGTTAAAATTTTATATGTTCTTGGAATATTTATGTTGATACTGTCTCTCAGTCATATTCATTCTCAATCATATTTATTGTATGTTTACCCAGTTTCTATTTGCAGTTGTCAGCACATTATATGTCCTTTGATTATTTCATGTTTTCTCTTATTTTGAAAAAGTATCGTTTGGCCACATAGGAACTATGTCTTCTGTGTGTTAGCTAAATAGACAAAAAAGTGCCTATTATGTGAATGAGGAATACTGACAAGATATATACAGATTAAAGTTCATTTTATTATAATGTTTAAGAAGGGAGAAAATAGTAGGTTAAATCATATGAAATTATTGATCTTAGACTATTTTTTACTTACAAAAAAGGGCAATTTCATATCATGCAAGAAAAAATTTTCTGTAGCTGTTGATTTCTAAATACTTTCCGAGATGAATACCAATACTGTTTTCTTTCATATAAAACATATACCTTGTATTTGAACTTGTAAGAGCTGGCGGTGAATTTTAGCAGTTCTTTAATACTGAAGCTTACTTTAGCATATACTATTGATATCAAAGAAAGACAATACATTATCCTGATGGATCACAACAATAAACATAATGACTTTTCTTTTTGACATTTGTTACAGTCCTCCCATCAGGCGCCAGAGAGGAAGAAGGGATCGTCTGTCTCGACATAATTCCATTAGTCAGGATGAAAACTATCACCATCTCCCTTATGCACAGCAGCAAGCAATAGAGGAGCCTCGAGCCTTCCACCCTCCGAATGTATCTCCCCGTCTGTTACATCCTGCTGCTCATCCACCCCAGCAGAATGCAGTCATGGTTGACATACATGATCAGGTATAGTAACAGAATGTCTTGGAAATACAGAAGCTGAAATTTTGTGGCAGTTTGAGATCTTTTTGTTGCTATTTTGGAAATTTAATTTAACCTAAAATGAAGTTATTTAAGTTTCTCATTCCTTTTAATAATTGAGATTTAAATTCTACACAGGTTCCACAGAAGAAAGTTGAACTTAAAAAATTAGGGAGCCTGGCACCATGGCTCATGCCTGTAATCCCAGCACTTTTTGGAGGCCAAAGGGGCTCATCACTTGAGCTTAGGAGTTTGAGAGCAGCCTAACACAGTGAAAATCTGTCTCTACTAAAAATAGGAAAATTAGCTGGACGTGGTGGCAGAAGCTTGTGCTCCCTAGCTGAGGCAGAAGAATCACTTGAACTCAGGAGGTGGAGGTTGCAATGAGCC
>CAUYQU010018705.1:0-15875 GCA_963574635.1 Cheracebus regulus
TTGACATTAGGTTTTGCTTTAGTGGAAAAGTTGGAGAAGCTCTCCAATTTTAATTTATCACATAAAATTCTCAAAATAGGCTGGGCGTGGTGGCTCATACCTGTAATCCCAGCACTTTGGGAGGCCAAGGCAGGCAGATCACCTGAGGTCAGGAGTTCAAGCAAACATAGTGAAACCCCATCTCTACTAAAATACAAAAACTAGCTGGGCATGGCAGGCACCTGTAGTCCCAGCTACTTGGGAAGCTGAGGCAGGGGAATCACTTGAACCTGGGAGGCAGAGGCTACAGTGAAGGGAGATCGCACCATTGCACTCCAGCCTGGGAGACAGAGACTCCGTCTCAGAAATAAAAGAAAAAAGAAAGATAAAGAAAAAACTGCACCTGGCGAGAGAAGGCAGGCTGGCCCCAGGGACCCTCCCTGCCCTTGCAGCAATGAGTCTCTGACTGGCGGATAGGTGGGCTGCCCATGCACCGCCACCCCTTTTTCTGGCTCCTGCTATGTCAGACTTAAACGGCTGCTCCAGAGTCATCTGCCACTTCCCGTCTTTCCAAGACCCAAGGATTGAGTGAGAAAAGCGTCCATGAGAAATCTCCAGGGCCCACGCCCTCCTCAGCACCCCTTCCAGGTGTCATTCCTCAGCTACCCAACCCACAAGTCCCACAACTGAGCATTCATTCAACAATGATTTCATGAGCATCTACTCTGGCCCAGACATTGGCTGAGGCACGGAGGATAGCAGGGTGAGCAAAACCAGCCACGGTTCTCATGCTCACAGACTCAGAGTCTAGAGGACAGACAATAAATAAATACACAGTGGGATGACGGACAGTGACAGCACACTCTCAGGGTAAACCAGGGGAAGAGGAGGGAGAGGGGAGAGGTGGTTTAGATAAGGTGGTTAGGGGAGGCCTCACTAAGAAGAAATAGGAAAATATGTCTTATTTATAAATAACACTTATGTTATAACTTTATAAATAATATTTAATATTATACATAATATTTATTAAGAAATAAGCCGGCTATAGGATTATCTGAGTGAACGGCATTCCTGGAAGAGGGACCAGCACATTCAAACACCGTGAGAATAGAACAGGCTGAGGACTTTGGCTTTTATTCTCAGTGTGAGAGGGTAGATTGCTCTTTAGAGCAGACAGAATAGGAGATGTCAATTGCCGTATGAAATTCAAACATGATAATCCAGAGTGCAAAGGAGTCCAGAGTGTCCAAGGTCGCTGACCACCCCAAAGTCCCTTCCAACTCTATTGAGATAGGGGAAAAAAAAAACAATAGATTGCACAGTAGCCCAAAGGATGTTAAAAGCTCTATTTTTATTATTAGAAAGAAGAAAACAAAAAGCATGAATGAATGAACACAGCCTCCTCCTCACACTAACAGCTATATTTAATGTACAGGTCACAGAGCCAGGTAACTCATACATGGTGAGTAGCAAATGAAGAAATCAAAGAAAGGTAAGTTAAAAAAAGACACAGGAAAGAGGAGAATGTTCCCCCTAAATCAGCCTTTTTAAACTGCTGCAGGGCACCCTGGAGGGTCCCATGAAATGCCAGGCACATGCTTGCCAGGATTTCTGATGTAGGCGCTGCCCCACTAGGGGCATCCATGGGTTTGCCTCTGCCTCCTGGGAGCTTAAATTATCACTACTCAGAGATGGCGGCCGCTCATGAAGTGCTTACCATGGGCTAGGTGTCACGCTACATACCTCATCCACGTTGCCTTAATTCCTGAAAAATCCTGGGAAGTAGGGATTATTCTTCCCACTTTAGAGATAAGAATACTGAGTCTCAGGGAATTTAAGAAGCTTGCCTGGGCCAGGCACCGTGGCTTATGCCTGTAATCCCAGCACTTTGGGAGGCTGAGGCGGGCGGATCACAAGGTCAAGAGATCAAGACCAGCCTGGCCAACACAGTGAAACCCCGTCTCTACTAAAAATACAAAAAAATTAGCCGGGCGTGGTGGCACCCGTCTGTGGTCCCAGCTACTCAGGAGGCTGAGGCAGAAGAATCGCTTGAACCTGGGAGGCGGAGGTTGCAGTGAGCCAAGATTGTGCCACTGCACTCCAGCCTGATGACAGAGCGAGACTCCGTCTCAAATATATATATATATATATATATATATAGAAGCTTGTCTGAAGATATGCAGTTTAAGGTAACTCAAAACCTGGCCATTTCAGAAGACTTTGCAAGATCTTGTTTAAAAGTGAAAAAAGCCCTGAAATGGGAGATTGGGAATGTGGAGGCCAAGCTTTGAAGAGGGGAAGAGAGAAGAGAAGCAAAACATTCCCTGAGCACTTACTATGGGCTGGGTGAGAAACACAGCACCTTTCTACCGGGTCCTGTTCAGTCCTCACAGTTATGCTGTAAGATGAGGACTACTTGTTTTACTGGAAGGGTGAGGACACTGAAGCTCAGAGGGGAGGCAGTGATGCACTTGCCCAAGGTTGCCAGCGTAAGCATCAGAGCCCAGATCTGAGCCAGGTGCATCTGGTTCCAGAACCCACAGCTACAGCTATAGCTGGTCATGGTGACAGCCCATGAGCTGGAACCGGCCTGTCCCAGGAATCCCAGTGTCTGGGATGTGACCCCAGCTTTTCCAGTGACTTGCTATGTGACTTTGGGCCCATTACTTCCCTCTCTGGGTCTCAGTTTCCTCATCCATAAAATGAAGGGGTCAACTCCAATGGCCCCTTGATAGGAGCCTCTGAGTCTTTGAGGATCCAAAAACAAAACACACCTTTTCCTTTGGCTTCGTTGCACTTCTGAAAGCAAGGTGGGTCACCAGCAGCTCTACTGCAGCCACCCACAGAAATTCAGCCAGGGTTCTTGCTCTTGTCACATTGCTCAAACCAGCACGGTCTGGTCCAGAAATACAGCCTCCATGTGTGCAGCTGTTTCTGTTGGAGGAGTTGGAGGATATAGGTAGGCTTCATGAAGCTGGGCTTGAGTAGATAAGCCGAGGCACCCACTCAAGGAAAGAAACCATACTAGTTCTTTGTACATAGATTTTTTTTTTTTTTGAGATGGAGTCTTGCTCTGTCACCCAGGATGGAGTACAGTGAGGTGATCTCAGCTCACTGCAACCTCCGCCTCCTGGGTTCAAGCAGTCCTCCTCCCTCAGCCTCCCGAGCAGCTGGGACTACAGGTGCACATCACCACACCCAGCTAAGTTTTTGTATTTTTAGTAGAGATGGGGTTTCACCATATTGGCTAGGCTGATCTCAAACTCCTGACCTTGTGATCCACCCCACTACCGTGGCCTCCCAAAGTAATGGGATTACAGGCATGAGCCGCTGCGCCCAGCCACAAAATAATTTTTTTAAAAAAAGCAAAACACAAACCAAGACCAGCCATTTGCTGACTCCTACCACCCTAGGTAGAGCATGAGAACAGCAAAATCCCTGCTGCCATGTCTCTGGAACACCAACCAGCAATCTGTCTCAGTTCAAGGAGCCTCCCATACTAGAAAATCTAAAATCCACCCTCCCTGGATCCTCCCATCCCTCTCCCTGCCCCTGACATCTGCTTAGTCACTGAAACCAGTCCACTCTATCTCACTATCTCCTCATATACTGGCTCCATTGTCTCTACCCCCAAGGCATGTGCCTGGGTTCCAATCCTTCACTCTCTCCCTAGGGCCATGCGGACTCATGAGCCTGGTCCCTAGCCCCAGGCTCCTCCCTCCAACCATCTTCCACGTGAATGGCAAGAGGGATCGAATCTTTTGCATGCTCCAAATCCTTCAAAGTCTCCCTAGGCCAACAGCATAAATCCCTTAGCATGACATTTAAAGCCCTTCCAGACCTGGACCTAATCAGCCTAAATTGATTAATTGCCACCACCACTCTCCTCCTCACCCTCACCCACATGTCTGTCATGAGTTCTGCTTTTCCACCTAACTGCCAATCTAGGCTGGTCTTCTAGTCTGGAATTTCCAGCCCTCTCCACTCCACACCTTCCTTCAAATGCTCTCCTCCCTAACACCCCGGGGAGGTCACAATTCATCCCTTCTCTCCATTCCCATGAGGCACTTTGCACAGACCATGATTTATTCGATTCCATATCTCTGGTGCCTGGCGCCGAGCCTGGATGGATGTAGATGCATATTTGATGGATGAAGCGAAGTTTGGCATCTCATTCCCTCATGGCCCAGGAATTTTTTTCATCTAGAATGTCAAGTTGCCCAAGAAAGCCCGGGCATCGCCCCAGCTCTGCTGCCCACTCAAGTAACGCCTCCCGATGTCCCCCTCGCCTACACCCAGTCATCCTGCCAGCTGGGTGCTCGGAATACTCTCTCATTATCCCACTCCCCTGCTCAGTGAGAATACTGAGCCCTCCCTCCTCTCTTTGTCCATCTCGAACCCTGGAGACCCCTATCCAGGGACAGTTCAGAGAGGAGGAGGATGAAACGTGTGGGGCTGGAGGACATGAGTAGTTTACATACCGAGCTCCTTGAAACACACACAACTGTATTTTAGAAAAGAAGTACAACCAATAAGATCCAAATAAACAATGATGCATCCAAAAATGGAAGCCTGTACATCATGGAATGACAAGGTACATCGACAGATACTGCTGGGACAATCACAGTCTGTTACAAAGTGAGAAGTTAGGATGGAATCCAGTTTGTATGATCTGACACCATTCTGGCAAACAGGGAACATCTGAATGACTGCACATTCAAATGCCATGGGGCCTATTTCTGCATGGTGGGGAGTATGGATTATTTTTACATCTGTCTTTCAACTTTTATACTGTCTGGGGTTTTTCTTACAAAGAGCATGAACTTTTATGTTCAGAAAAACAATCATATTTCCACATTGAAAGAAGAGAAGGAAGAAGAAGAGAGCAGAGAGGAGGACAGAAGGAGAAAGACAAGCTAAATCAGAAACATGAAGATGAAGATAACTGCCCCACAGGATGCTCTGAGCTGCTCCTCCAACCTGGAATCTGTAAGCCCTTATCTGTGCCCACTGCCCCAGACAGACCCCTGACTGTGATTCCAGGACTCACCTCAGACCCTGCTCTTCTGCCTATGGCCCTCTCCTCTGGAACCCCAGCTTCCTTCTGGCATCTAAGGCTCAGCTAAACCTCTGGGTAACAATCCCACCCTGCCTCTGGCTGAAGGGTAGAGTAACCATCAAGGCTGCTGGCTCAGACCAACCCCTTTCACTCATCTTTCTTTGAACAAAACACCAGGGCAAGAACCCAGTCCCTTACCCCTGGTCCCTGTAAGGGGAGACTCATGCAGAAACACTGCACCAGTGGCCAGCTTGGCGCCATCTGCAAACAGATTTCTTTAAGGCAACTGATGAGAACCCACCATGGAGGGTTTGAATTGGTTAAAGACTGTGTGAATCTGCAGAGCACCGGGCTTCCACACAGCAAGGCGACATGAGCAGCGCAGGTCCTGACCCGCTTGCTGGCAGCGTCACCCTGGCCTCGTTACTTAACTTCCCTGCACTGCTCTTTCCTCACCTGTGAAGTGGGAGTGCTGATCATCGTAATACAAATGTTGCAGGACTATCAAGACCGAACCAGGTCACCAATGTAAAGCACGGAGCACAGTGCCCGGTACACAGTGGGCACTCGAGAAATAAGAGGTTTGTTCATTGGTGGCAGAATTGTTCTGATCGTGCAGCAGCAGGTCACAGACACAGCCAGGGCCATCGGCAGTCCCACTAACAGGTGCCCAGTGTGTCCTCAGTGGTTACCGTTAGGAGGCTGGCAACGCCTGAGGGATTCTGATGACTGGAAAATCGATTGGGGTTCATGTACAGGGGAAAGACCTATATTTGTCAGGGGAGGATTTTTGCACAAGAGAAATGTGAAGGGCGTCTTTTAGCTCATCCTCTTTCCTCCTCATGAACATCTAGTCTTATTAAGGATATAACAAAGAGGGTGGTTCTCATCGTCATCGGGGCTGGCTAGGGAGAGAAGATGCCAAGGCAAAGGAGAAGAAGGAGGAAGTCATCTGTCTGCTGGGGCCAAGACATCAGGACACCCCTAAGGAGCTCCAAGGAAAGAAGCCCATGCATGTGCGTGTGAAAAGCAGCAAGGGTGCTCCAGCCTGTGCTCAGCTGCAGGAGGCCCATGTGAGCCCCGGATAACAGGGTTTCCAAGCTCTCCACCATCTTTTGATTCCTGACTCTTTTTCTCCCACATGTCCCAGCTTATGGCTCTTAACTCATAGCCATACTGATGTTTTCAGCCCACATTGGACAGTGCCATCCATGGGTCAGGACCCGATTCTTCATTCAGTACACAAGCCTGTGCAGATGACTGCTGTGTGCTGGGAGAGATAGAGGTGAAACCGATGTAGACCCTGGGGGGAGTCAGAGAACGGGACGCACACGTCCTCTAGGCAGTGAGATGTGGCATGTGCACAAATAAACCCAAGTCATGTCCATCCGTCATGTCATTCTTCTGCTGAATAATCTTCAGGGGCTCCCTACAACCTGTGTGACAGTGTTCAAATTCCCGAGCATAGCATCCAGGTCCTCTCCCCATCAGCCATAAGTGACCTGCTCCATCTCACTGCTGCCCCATTCCTCCTTCTCTCCCATCACTCTGCCTCCTCCATTCCAGCCATGCTGAACATCAACGTGTTCATGCCTCTGGGTCTTTGCCCATGCTCTGAATTCTTCCCCATTTAACAGACTCCTACATTTCCCTCAGTACCCTGTTCAAATGCCCATTCCTCCACCTATCTTCTTAAGCAACCCCAGAAATTTTTGGTCTTTTTGATTTCTGTGTTTCCAGAACAGTGGCTGCAAATGTTTATTTCAGCAATTATGATATTTCATATATTTTTATATGTACCTCTTCCCATTAATCACTGAGGGCAAGGTCCATGTCTTATTAATATCTCAATTATATAACAGTACCTGGCACACAGTAAGGGCTCAACAAATGTTTGTCTAATAAAATATAGTTGGACACCAACCCAAATGCCCATCAGTGATAGACTGGATAAAGGAAATGTGGTACATAGACACCATAGAATACTACGCAGCCATAAAAAAGGAATGAGATCATGTCCTTTGCAGGGACATGGATGAAGCTGGAAGCCGTTACCCTTAGCAAACTAACAGGAACAGAAAACCAAAAACTGCATGTTCTCACTCATAAGTGGGAACTGAACGCTGAGAACCCATGGACACAGAGAGAGGAAAAACACACACCACAGCCTATTGGGGGGTGGGGGGCAAGGAGAGGAAACTTAGAAGATGGGTCAATAGGTACAGCAAACCACCATGGCGCATGTATACCTGTGAGCAAACCTGCACATTCTGCACATGGATCCTGTTTTCTCTTTTTAGAAAAAGAAAAACAGATATATATATATATTTTTATATATATAATATATATTTTTTATATATATTATATATTTTTATATATTATATATATTTTATATATATAAATTTTTATACATTTTTTATATATTATATATTTTATATATATTATATATTATATATATTTTTATATATATTACGTGTATATTATATATATATATATATTTAGACTATATATATATTGACAAAAAATACAAGAAAATAATTGTCGTCCATATCTCTATGCTCCCAATGCTCAACTTCCCTAGTAGTAAGGGAAATTCAAACTACAACAATGATAAGGTGTCATGAAACCCACTGGATTAGCAAAAAGTATAAAAGATTGATAATATTCTGTTTTGAGGAAGACGTAAAGGCATGAACCGGTGAAAACAGAAATTGCTAACATTTTTGGAAGGAAGTATGCCATCTGTTAATAGACTACATATACCTGTTGACTCTTCAATCCCACTGTTATGAATCTTTCAAAATAAAAGCACCAGCATAGAAGATATATTAGTAATCTATTGTTGCTTAATAAATCACACCAGGCCTGGCATGGTGGCTCACACCTGTAATTCCATCACTTTGGAGGCTGAGGCAGAAGGATCACTTGAGCACAGGAGTTTGCAACCAACCTGGGCAACATGGTGAAACCCTGTCTCTACCCAAATAAATACAAAAATTAGCCAGGCATGGTGGCAGATGCCTGTAGTCCCAGCTATTTGGGAGGCTGAGGTGGGAGGATCTCCTGAACCTAGGAGGCAGAGGTTGAAGTGAGTCAGGATCACGCCACTGCACTCCAGCCTGGGTGACAGAGTGAGACTCTGTCACACACACATGGGAAAAAAACACACAATGCTTGGCAGCTTGGAACAACACACATTTATTATCTCCTGGCTTCTGTGGGTAAGGAATCCAGGAACAACTTAGCTGAGTCCCCCGGCTCAGTGTCTCTCACAGGCTGCATTCAACATGTCTGCTGGGGCTGCAGTCATCTGAAGGTTTGACTGGGGAAGGATCTGATTCCAAGCTCACTCACATGGTTGTTGGCAGGATTCAGCTCCTCAAGGACCTTTGGATGGAAGTACTCAGTTCCTTACTGATGGTTGGCTTGGGGCCCCTCCTCAGCTCCATGCCAAGTAGCCCTCTTTGTCAGAGTATGCACATGAGAAGAGCCAGAGAGAAGACACCAAGATGACAGAAGTCACAGTTTTTTGTAACCTAATCACAGTGGTGACATCCTGTCAATTTGGCAGTGTTCAGCTCATTAGAAGCAAGTCACTAGGTCCAGCTCACATGCAAGCAGAGGGGATAACACAAGGAAATGGATACCAGGAGGTAGGAATCACTGGGAACCACATCAGAAGCTGCTGGTCACTGTGTGTGTGTGTCCACAAGCGTGTGCACATGCATGTGAATCATGGAGAAAGATATGTAAGAAACACTCAAAATCCTTCATAAGGTTACCAGGGCCTTGGGTGAGGCGTGGGGAATTGAAGAGGCAGGAAAAGTGGGAGGAGAAAATGGATTGTATAAATCTCTATTTTGTTTGGCTTTTTAAATAAGTAGGCATTAATTTTATAACTTAAAAACATAGGTAGATTTGAGGTCATAAATGCCCAAAGTGTAGTCTCCTAAGAATTGATAGAAGGAAAAACCTATCCCAATCTGGGTAGAGAGGTAGGGAAATCAGGGAAGCCTTCACAGTGGAGACTGTTTGAAGTGGGTCCTAAAACATGAGCTGGATTAGGATGTGCAGAAATGGCAGGAATGACCTGGAAGGGAAGAGCCACACCAGATGACAAGCTCACTGTCCCAGGGCCAAAGAAGCTGACAGAACACAGGTATTCAGCCGAGGTGTCCAGAGTAACCTGAGATGTGCCTACCTGGCTTTCTCCAGACCCATGTAAGAGGGCCTGTAGGGGAGGAGTCAACTGCAACTGAGCCCTCAGGGTCTCTGGAAGAAAGTTCTAGACCTTTGCAGCTCCTCACACTGCTTCCAAACTCCAGAGTCACAAGCACAAGTCCCATTCTAAGGGCCAGAGCAACCAGGAGCCTGAGCCCTGCTCAGCTGAGTCTACCCAGAGGCAATGGAAGGAGAAACACCAACATTTCCTTTCTCTCCCCATGGCTCCACTGAAGGGGGCCCTCCATTCATCACAGAGGCAGAGTCCACACTCCAGTTGTTCTGTGGAGCAAAGCCCTTTAACTTTAACGAAAGGCCGTTAACTTTACTAAATTTACCCCAATCCGCCTCCAGAAAGAACTGGCTTCATCAGAGCCACAGGGCTGGGGCTGGCCCTAGCTCAGCAATCCCTCCAACAAAAGGAAAATTAGAACTAAGGGGCTGAACCCGACAAGGCTTTTGGTAAGTATGTAAACATAAACCTCAAGAAAATTCGTCCTTCAAAGGCTCTCCCTGATCATCTCCTCTGGGTTGGCTCCAAGCGGGGGAAGGGAAGAGGCTTAGACCCAGCTCCCTGCCTTGGAGCAGCCCCTGGCCAAGTGGGGGTCAAGATATCTATATCGGACCATTCCAGAACAGGATAGTGTGGGGCCTAAGGGAGGTGGAGAATGGTTTCACAAAGAGGAGGAGACACATGGACTGGGTTTTGAAGAGTGAGCAGGAGTTTGATGAAAAGGGAGGACAGGCATTTTAAGCAGAGGAAACAGCACGTGCAAAGACATGGCATCTGGAACAGCAACTCGATGTAGCTGGAACTCGAAGGAGGAGGAGGAGAGGGGAGGGACAGGACTGGCAGGAGGTGAGAGAGGAAAGGTAGGCCAGGGCAGAGGTGAGGGAGTTCATAAGGTAAAGTGTAACAAGCTTCTTTGACAGTCACCAAGGGGTTTGTGGCTCATTAAAGATGATTTAAGAAGTGTAACCTCTGGAGAGGCATGCAGAGAGAGGTGGGTGGATAAGAAAAGACAAGACGGGGGTGAGACTTTTACTTATGTCCTCCGGGTATCTTTTACAGCAAGTCTGTACTTTTATTATAATATACTTTTTAGTATCTTAAGCCTTCTCTCTTGGCAAGGCTCATAAATCACTGACAATAGCTGCCATTTATTGAGCACTTACTCTAAAGGCTTCATACAGGTTATCTCATTTAATCTCGCACAAGCCCTCTGGGAAAGGTAGTGTTACCCCCACTTCCCAGACAAGGAATTGAAGGCCTGGGGTCACACACACAAATACATGGGCAAGCCAAAATCTGAAATAGGGTCTGCCTGACCTCAAAGCCCATGCTCCTAACCACGGTGCCCCATGGCCTTCTGGTTAGCACAGATGACAGGGAGGCAAGTTCATCACTTTCACAGATGCCGTGAGGCTGGAAGACAAAGCAAATACTCAGGACAGTCGAGCTGATTCAAGCCATCTGGATAGGCTGGTGCCCTGGGCATGGGGCCAACATGCCAGGGCAGAATGTATCAGGCACAGATGTGAAGTCCTGGACTTGGGAGCAAAGCCCTGCCCAAAGACTGGCAGGAAATGTGTGGCTTACCCGGGGCCTTGAGCACTCTGCAGCTTCCAGAGCCTGGGCCTGTCCGCTCTGGCCCTGAGCCAGGAGAATCAGGTTAATAAGTCCTCATCCCATCTCGGAGCTGGGCAGCTGGGAACTGGAGATGAATTCCAGGCTGACTTCAGTCTGTAGCCTTGGAGGATTGCTGTTCTGTCTCTTCTGTCCTCATCACTGTCCCCTCTCCTGTCCCCCCTAGTGGTCCTGATGAAGCCAGAGCCAGCCCTTAACCATCCCAACCAAGAGATGAGGTTCAAGTGCGGCTGGGGCCCACAGGGAGGTGGGAGAGGCCATGTATAACTTCCAAAAAGTGCCCTAGGCCAGTGTTTCTACATTTTCCGAAGCTGCTGACCCTTTTCTTTCATTTATATCTTACATAGAACCCAGTGTGTGAAATAGGTAAGGTAGGAGCATCTCTGGTTGAAACCAGCTGGGGGTTGAATTCTCACTGGTCATCCAGCAGCCCCCAGGGAGTCTCTGAGAGGTCTGTAAGGCGTCATCTGAACACAGTGTGAAACCCACCCAGCTAGATCACTTCAAAAGGCCCCAGTAGACTGAATGTTTGCACAGAGCCCTCATAAATGGGATCAGTGCCCTTATATAAGGGACCCTACAGAGCTCCCTACCCCTTCCACCATGTGAAGACATAGCAAGAGGGTGGCATCTAGAAACCAGGAGGCGGGCCGTCACCCAACACTGAATCTGCCAGCACCTTGATCTTGGACCTCCCAGCCTCCAGAACTGTGAGAAATAAACTTCTGTTGACTATAAGCCACCCCGTCTAGGATACAGGCAGTTCCCAACTTACAAGGGTACAACTTATTATTTTTTTACTTTACAGTGGCACGGAAACAATATGCATTCAGTAGAAACCCTACTTAAGTACCTGTACAACCATTCAGGTTTTCACTTTCAGTGCAGTATTCAATAAATTACATGAGATATTCGACACTTTTTAATAAAATCGGCTTTGCGTTAGATGATTTTGCTCTACTATAGGCAAACGTAAATGTTCTGAGCACGTTTAAGGTTGGCTGGGCTAAGTGGTGCTGTTCAGTAGGTTGGGGTATTAAACGCATTTTCAACTTATTATATTTTCAACTTACAATGGATTTATCAGGACATAACCCTATCATAAGTCAAAGAGTGTCTGTATTCTCTTATAGCAGCCTGAACAGACTAAAACAGGCCCCCAGCTCAGAAATGCAGTGACCCTTTAATTCCTACCGAACAATCATAGAAAAAACTAACACGTATTGAGTATTAACTATGCACCAGGCACTAAACTAAGAGCTTTATACAAATTCCCTCCTTTAATCCTCAACACAAACCTACAAAGTAGGTTTTATTACATGGCAGAGACTGCCAGCTGCCCACCAAATGCTACTCTCTTCTTCCTTTAATGACAATTAAAGCTGGACACACGACTACATTTCCCAGGTTCCTTTGCAGTGTGGTGAGGCCACGTAACCAAGTTCTGCCCAAAGAGTGTGAGCAAGGGTGATGTGCACCACTTCCAGGCAAGGGCATCTGAGAGTGCAGGTGAATTCCCCACCTTCTACCTCCTGCCCTCTGTCTGGGACTGTGACTGTTAGAGCTACTGTGGAAGCCTGATGCTGAAACGTAAGCCGTGGGTCCCTGAATTGACCCAGTGTGGGCAGTGCCCCCTGCTGACCTGGAGCCCACCCCACCTGTACTATTACCTGAGACAGAAAAATATCCATCAGGCTTGAGCCATCTCAGTGTAGGTGTCTGTGCAACGCCAATGTAGCCTTATCATATCCCTGTTTTTCAGAGGGAGGAAGTCAAAAGGATTAAGTAACTCCCTAGATCACCCAGCTAGTGGCAAAGGCAGGGTGGGAAGATATTCAGTCTGATTCTAAAGTCCCTGCTCTCAAACCAGGACACTGGCCAGCCAGATGTTATAAAATTAATAATGACAAAACTTGGAGCAGTCAATATGTCCTTTGGCATGAAGGGATAAATAAACCATGGTACATCCATACAGTGGAATATTATTCAGTGATAGAGACAAATGAACTAGTGAACCATGAAAAGACATGGAGGGATCTTAAATGCACACTGCTAAGTGAAAGAAGTCAGTCCCGACCAGCTACATACTGTATGATTTCAACTCTATGGCATTCTGGAAAAGGCAAAACTATGAGATAGTAGAAAGATCAATGGTTGCCAAGGGTTACAAGGGTTGGAGGCGAGGAGGAATGAATAGGTAGAACACAGGATTGTTTTTCTTATTTTTCTTTTCTTCTTTATTTTTTTAGGCTGCCTGTATTTACAAAGGACACAGAGGATGTTTAAGGGAGTGAAATCTTAATGGTAGAGACACGGCATTATGCATTTGTCAAAACCTATAGAATGTACAGCGCAAAGTGTGAATCCTGGTGTAAACTAAGCACTTGAGTTAATAATTGGGTATCAATCTTGGTTCATCAATTATAACAAATGTACTACACTAATACGAGATGTGAAAAATAGGAGAAGCTGGTCGGGAGGGGATATATGAGAACTCTCCTTACTTTCTGATCAATTTGTCTGTAAACCTAAAAGCATTCTAAACAATAAAGCCTATTTAATTCATATTAATTCATATATATATGAATATATATACATAGTTTCAATAAAGACTCATGCATGAAAAAATTAATAATGTTTTTCCATGTACCAGACACTTCTGTCAGCACTCACTTATCTTCCTAACAACCGAGATGTAAGGACTAGTGATATCCCATTTTCAGATGGGGAAACTGAGGCATGAAGAGGCCATGTCATTTGCCAAAGCCAGGAGAAAGCTCACATTTGTTTTACTTCCTGCCACTACCCCTCCCCAGGACCTGCTTCTTCTACCTTCCCTGAATGTTTGCCCTCACCAAGGAAGGGTGACTGATTCCCCAGCCCAGAACAGCCAGCAGGGTACCATATGGCAGACACCGCTGCACATAAGCCATGACAAAGACGGCTCACAACAGCCCTATGGGAGGCTGCAAGGTCACTGACCCAGCAAACCAGACTCCTTGTGTAGTGCCCCCTCCTCTGCAGGGCACTTACCAGGAATAGATCAGTCCCAATGCCACAACACCCCCCAATGCACACACAAGCTTGCAAATACACGCATTTGTGTGTACACATGTGCATACACACACACACACAAGAACACACTCATGTACATTTATTAACACAGTCACACACGCATATACACACAGACAGGTATGTACACACACACACACACACACACAGAGACACATACACACACGCTTCTATTTTGTCGTTTGAACCTCAGACAGGCTTTGGACTTCCCTTCAGCACTTATACAAGTTAGCAACTTTCATCGAAAACCAAGGGTCATTTAGGGACATTTTTTTTTCTTGGAGATTGTCAAGAACTCCTTCAAAATGCATAACCACACCTGCACATTAACACAAGGCATCACTTTCTCTGCTCTCTGTAACCCCTAGAGGGGAACTGAAGGAATGTATCAAATTCTTAATTTAAGAAAAAATCCCCGGCGCCAGCATGTGGTGAAAGGGCCATTTCGCATGTTGGAGGATTATGAAGAAAGTGCTGCCTTAAAGACTCATCTGACTGCAGTTCCTTAGGATGCCGGGCCTCCCCATGAAAGAAATAGGACCTCATCCAGCTGTGGCATTTAGAGGACTTCAACGAGGTTCAAGGATGGCATGACGTCTGACTGTCAGGCCTGTGGACTATCCATTATCTGACGACAGGGCAAGATGATCAAAACCCACAGTGTTTTATTAAATGCACTGACTCCATCATGCTGTAAGTGGCAAGGACAGCACTGGAGCCCAGTGAGCAGCCCCAAAAGCTGGGGATGCCTTCGAGAGTGAGACACCTGGTCTTCAGTCCCTTTCTTCTAGAAGGATCCACTGAGATTCTGGAATCAGACAGGCCCCACCATGTCCCAGCTGTGTCATCCTAGGTGTGTTACCTAACATCTCTGAGCCATCACTGTCTCCCCTGAAAAAAGATGGGCAAATTATTACAGGATTCAGTGAGATAAGGCAGGTAAACACATACATAGCACGTGGAAACATTCAATAATCACAAATGATTTTGTGATGATGCTCACTTGAGTGCTAGCGAGGTTCTTACGGATTTATCTCATGCAAACCCTTCATTATCCAGATGGGAAAACGGAAGCTCAGAGGAAGGAAGGGACTAGCCCAGGATCACACCAAGAGTTGAAAGATCAGGGACTAGAACCCACGTCCATATTCCTCGGACCAAGGTTTTCTTCATGCACCCACCAGCCACATTCCAAGAATAGCTTAGAAATGTAAAAAGTATTCCAACCGCCTTGTGAGTTATATTAAGAAAACCAGGCCTGGAATAAGCAAAGCCTGGGATGTCCTATTCCACAGCCGACCTGGAGTTCCCGCTCAGTTGTCCTAAGGGCTGGGATCTGCCTCAGCCCCTCTATAGAAGGAAGTGGTTACTAGAAAGTGGGACATGTGGGAGGGAATCATTGCAGAAGGAGATCTGGGTGGGTCATCAGCTCTGCAACTCAACCCTACTCAGCAAATAAGACAGTCGCCACCTTCTTAAAGTCCATTCCAAAAGCCAGCCCTTTTCTACTCAGGCCTCCCAGTAGGCAGCTCTGGGTGCCTTTCAGGACTAAATCAGGCATTGGGCCTTTGCAGGTGTTCTGCACGGACACTGGAAGACCACGGCCACGAGCCTACCAGAAAGTCCCTGTCTGCAGGGGTGAATATGCTCAGGATCTCCTAGAATCACTCCTCCACGTCCCCTTCTGAGGCCTGGGGGCACTCCACCTGACCTTCTCAGCTCTGCTACCATCCTATCTGGGGAGCATGGAAGTGTTCAGGCCCTACTCTGTCAGCAGAAAGGGGGAAGGAGCCAGGATGTGCCCTGGCTATTTGGTGGGTTTGGGAGGGCATGTTTGGCCTTGGTTCCTTTACTAAAAGTATTCATCATCATTGGCCTCCCATGCTTCTGCTGAGT
>CAUYQU010018708.1:0-39163 GCA_963574635.1 Cheracebus regulus
AAAGTGCCACCCCCCCCACAAAACCGCCCTAAACCCTGCCCTTTTTTTTTCTTCAAATTTTTTTTTTTTTTTTTTTTTTTTTTTTTTTTCGTTTTTTTTTTTTTTTTTTTTTTTTTTTTTTTTTTTTTTTTGAGACAAGTATCTGTCGCCCTGGCTGAAGTGCAGTGGCATGACCTCAGCTCACTGCAAACTCTACCTCCCAGGTTCAAGCGATTCTCCTGCCTCAGCCTCCCAAGTAACTGGGATTACATAGACACATCACCACACCTGGCTAATTTTTGTATTTTTAGTAGAGACAGAGTTTTGTCATGTTGGCCAGGCTGCTCTAAAACTCCTGAGCTCAGGTGATCTGTCTGCCTCGCCCTCCCAAAAGTGCTGGGATGATAGGTGGAAGCCACTACACCCAATCAGTTTTTCAATTAATAATATATATGAGTGATTATTATATTTACACATATAAAACATACCTCATTCTTTAAGAGCTGCATAGAATTTCGAAATTCTAGCGTGGCAGTAAGTGAACCAGTACATACAGAGATACTGAGTGCCTCTGCATTCCTTGAATGACTCTCACTTGCTGCGGCTACTGGTCACTATCTGCTTATACTGATTTGGGGTTTTGAGATCATCAGTCTTAAGTGAGATTGATTTGTAATTTTATTATTTTTTGTTTGCCATCTATATTAGATGTTGGCATCAAAATTATGCTGGTTTGAAATATAAAAAACAAAAACCAGGCCCGGTGCTGTGGCTCATGTCTGTAATCCCAGCACTTTGGGAGGCCAAGGCAGGCGGATTGCAAGGTCAAGAGATCGAGACCATCCTGGCCAACATAGTGAAACCCTGGCTCTACTAAAAATATAAAAATTAGCTGGGCATGGTGGCAAGTACCTGTAGTCCCAGCTACTTGGGAGGCTGAGGCAGGAGAATTGCTTGAACCCAGGAGGCAGAGATTGCAGTGAGCCGAGATTCATGCCACCGAACTCCAGCATGGCAACAGAGCAAGATTCTGTCTCAAAAACAAGCAAGCAAGCAAACAAACAAATAAAAACAGAATATTTTCCTTCCCATTATATCTTGCTGCTATTTACTTTTTTTTTTTTTTTTTTTGACACAGCGTCTTTTATTTTTTTTAAGACTGGCTAGAGGGCAGTGACATGAACTTGGCTCACTACAACCTCAGCCTCTCAGGTTCAAGCAATTCTCCCACCTCAGCCTCCCAAGTAGGTGGGACTACAAGTGTGTGTCAACATTACAGGCTAATTTTTCATATTTTAGTAGAGATGGAGTTTCACCATGATGCCCAGGTGGCTGTTGAACTCCTGAGCTTAGGCAATCCACCCACCTCGGTCTCCCAAAGTGCTTGGATTACAGGCAGGAGCCACCATTCTCAGCCTTGCTATTTACTTTTAAAATACAATTTTCCTTTCTGTTTTGCAAAGTTCTGCTGCTGAAAATCACTCTCAATTTATTCAATTATCCAACAAATGACATAACTAAGCAATATTTCTTTTCTATTGATTTGAAAATGCATCTTCAATTTTATTTTCATAATATATTTTTTGAACATTATTGCATCATATTGCTCTACCCAAGCAGGTCACAGATGTCCACCTATAAGGAGAAAAATTGAGAAAAATCCTCAGAGTCCTGTGCTGAGGTAGTAAAACTTACTATGAAACCAAAGTCAGCAAGAATTAACACACAATGGGTAGAACTGGTTAATCCATTTTACACTGTGATTTGAAGACACTTTAATTACGGTAAAAAAAGTTCCATTATTCACGAAGCAGACAGCATAAAAGGATAATTATAAGTCATGGGATGATGCATTAGCAGTCTACAAGAAAAGCATTTGCTATTAACAAGAGCCTGAAAAAGAAGTGCAAGAATCTGTTGGGGATCTCCGGCTTTGTTTAGGATAGGCTGCCATCAATCTATTTCATTCTTGGATTTCAGGCAATAAGAATTCCAGAAGGAGAACTGGATTAAAAACTGTGGTGTATTCTGGATCTAAATAGTCTTTTGGTAACATCCAAACTTTGGTTTTGTATGCTTTATATAAGCTATTATTTTATAATTTAGTCTTCTGAGTAAATCCACCACACGAAAAGTTTATCCCATTACCCCATATAGGTTCTTATACTCAGTCCCCAGGGCAGATATGTTATCCACTGTTAGAGAAAAAAATAGCATTCTGGTTTATACATCAGTGGCTATGAGTGCCTTGGTGTAGATCAGTTCTCTGGGTTTGATGAATCTCTGGGTTCACAATTGTTACTCTATCCAACAAATACTGAGGCGGACTGCATTACCGTCAAATATTCGCTACCCTGTTTCTGTAGGTCTATCCTTACCAGACCTGCCCCTTTAAAACAATGATCCACTTTGTTAACAACCATGTCAATGTAACACGAATGGAAGTGATGCAGAAACTTACTTCCAAGCAGAAGCTTAAAAGCCACTGTGTAGTTCTCCCTTCCCCCTTTCTCTTGTCAAAACTTCAACAGTTCCCACAAGGGGCTGCTCAGTCTGGGTTCCAAAGGGAAGAGCTGAAGACAGATATATAAAGGAGAGATAATATTAGCCAAAATGTCAACCCTTCTTCCAATAAGCCACTGAGATTTTTGAGGTTATTTGTTACTGCACCATAACAGAGACTGAGCTGATGGATACATTCACCTATCTTATGAAGGTATAAAACCACAGCAAACCCAGACAGTGATGTGGTTTTCTGTGTCCCCACCCCAGTCTCATCTTGAATTATAGCTCCCGCAATTCCCACATATTGTGGAAGGGATCTGACAGGAGGTAAATGAAACATGGGGCTAGGTCTTTCCTGTGCTATTCTTGTGATCATGGTTAAGTTTCACCAGATCTGATGGTTTTATAAGGGGGAGATTGCCTGCACAAACTCTTTGCCTGTTGCCATCCATGTAAGACATGACTTGCTCCTTCTTGCCTTCTGCCATGATTGTGAGGCCTCCCCAGCCATGTGAATTGTGAGTCCACCAAATCTCTTTCCTGTATAAATTACTCAGTCTCAGGTATGTCTTTACTAGTAGTGTGAGAACAAACTAATATAGACAGGAATAAGGGCTACTACTTATTACATGCCTTTCATGTACCAGAAGACTGCTAAGTCCCTGACACATTGTAACGAAGTACCTCCATTTTTCTAAATAATTGTTTAATTTTTAAAAATTATTTTCTCTTTCTCCCTTTCCCCCAGTGCCCTGCTACCTACTTAGCCATTCAGAAATACAAATGTAACCATTCACCTCTCCTGACCAGACATTCCCTACAGGGCAAGTATTGGGAAAAGCAGCAAAGGAGAAACGACTTGCAGAGTGCCTACATAAATTGGTTATGAGTAACATATAAACAAGGAACAACAAACTATGGAAGGCCGCAGGGGGCCTTTGAGGAGGAAAGCCTCTTCATGTCCCATATTCTGGTGCAGGGTGATCTTGCTCTCTTACCATAAACATTGTGCTCAAGGACATAAAACCGTTTCGTAGCACTATGACATAGTCAGATTTGTAGGCTCCTTGTAAGGCCCGCATTCCATCAGCTGCACATAGATAATAAGCTAAAGATAACCACATGTTCTTGTTTTGTGAAACTCCCAAACCGCCACTGTTATCAATCCTTAGAATGACACACCAGTTCTGGCTCACTAATTCACTTCTGGCTCACTGATTCACTCCACCATCACGTCACCCACTCTCCACTATTACTCCACCCCTACCCTGTAGATCAAAGTGATTGTAACCAATAAATAGTGTGGATGATCAGAGTTCGGGGCCTTCACTGCCTCCTCCAGAGTAATACGTGATGGCCCCCTGGTCCCATTCTTTGCACTCTCTTAATCTGTCTTTTTCTCATTCCTTTGTCACCACCGAACATGGGGTACCCACAGGTGATGTAGGGCTGGCTCCCTACAGGCAAGTATATCTAACTATGTGCTCCAAGACGATCTCGACTTTGATCTCTCCTGGAGAGTTGACAGTTGATTTGTAGACCAAAGCATGCTCCCACAGAACTCTCACCTCCAGGGAGTGGCCTCAGAACTCACACCTACTACGAGAACATGGCAAAAGTATGCCCATTTGGCCACTTATATAACTTATATTTCTGCCCAGGAAGGAGCCAACCCTACTGTCTGGTAGATAAGGCACCAGGCAAGTGGGGGACCCCCTGCTCTGGCTCACTTCCCACCCTATTTTATCAAAGTGTCTACTTTCTGCTCCAAAAGTGAAGCAGTACATTCTGTATGTGGATAAAGGAAGGACATTTTGTGCCCCCTTCTCCAGGCTCGCTTAGGAATTCCCTTTTTGTGTGTGTGCCAGACCTCACTCTTCTTAACTGGACTCTGCATGTAGTGGGCAACTAACCTGCTTTTTGGTGACAACAGGTCATCTAATCTTCAAAATAACCCTGTGAATCACTGCTTCACTGATGAGGGCACTGAATGTCTGAGAGTTTAAAAACCAGCCCAGATCACAAATCCAACGTCAAAGACAGGATTCAAACTCTAATGCACCTTCTCTTAACCATTACAAACACTGCCTCCCTGGTTACCAGTTACTTCAAAAACTTTAGCAGTTAACCTATAGAGAAGGGGGACATAAAGGTGTGTGGGCTACAACCAGCAAGGCACCATAATACTGGGGAAGGAAATATGCCATTAGTGCTACCTCATAGGAGGAACCAGCTCTGAAGCACCAGGTTACTGTGAATATCAGTTATCCTTAAGCCTGGGTGTATAAATGTTAGCCTGGACCTAGTACTCATCAGTAATTGTGGCAGGTTGTTTGAAGACTATGTTGATCTCTAACCTCAAGGAACTTAGAAACAAATCTATTTGTTTATCTCCAAAGCCACAAGGTCCCTCTACCAAGTGGCCTGAATATCCTGACATTTCAGAGTGGTCAGCAGAAAAACAGGAAAGACAGAAGCTAACAAATAACTAAAACAATATACTTTAAATTCTGAGATAAAAAAAAATCACTGGTGCACATTTGCTCAAAAGAGCATTTTAAAATCTGTTAGTCTTAAGTTATCAAAGAAAGAGAGGAACAATGGTTTTATATAGTGGTAACAATGGTTACCTCTGGAGACAGAAACTGGGGGCCCAGGATAGGAAGGGGACTGACTTTCCACTGCACATTCTGTACCTTTGGAATTTTATGCCATGTGCCCTTCAATGCACATGGTATAAAATATGGACATGGAAAATATTTGTTATTCAAACACTTAACAAATAGTTTCTTTACAAAGTCACGAACCATCTGCTTTTTATGGAATTGACTGTGGTTGGAGATTAGCAAAGTATCATTAAAGGGGTAAACTGTAATATCTGACATGGAAAAAGTCATAAAACACTGATTAATATCTGACAAACAGATCTGTGTTAATAAAGAAACTACAATATATATGGAAATAAAAATCAGCAATGCAGTCGGGAACTCTGTCTCTAAAAGCTTAATACAGAAGGTGTGGATGCTGCATTCTTGAGTGTCCAGCTCTTGTGTGCTAGACATCAGTATATATACACTTACCTGGGAGGCTTAGAGCTGGGAAGAGAAGGGTTAGATTCAGGGCAAGGCTTCTGACTCCTCTCTGGGGAAAGAAGAATGGATACGTGTAGAGGTGTTATGTGCAAAAACAGCACTTCCATTTCTGCTACCCTCCCTGTAACTCCACACACACACACACACACACACACACGCACATGCACACCCACTCACACACGTGCACACACACACCCTAAGGTCCTGCGAAGCCAGTGAAGAGACATACTACCCTCACTTTGCAGAAGGAGGTTTGGCCTTAAAATGTCATAAACAAAAAGACATATAGAGATATTTTCACTAAAAGAAGCCAGGTGTCTAAGCAGTTTAACAGAAAGCTTGGCACCCCTGGGTGGTCATGCATGCCAACAAGATTTCTCATGCTTTAAGAAGTCTGTTTTTTAAAATAAAATTGACTACACTAATGGACTCTGCTTTGGATGGTGAAAATTTTTACTTTCATTTCTCCCCAACCCCCCTCTCCTCAGTTCCTTTTGAATATATTCTCAAGAAAGAGTTATGTCTTTGGGCGGTTGCAAGCAGGAAGTTTCGAGGCTTTCCTCCCTAACAAGCACCAAACACTGAGCACACAGGAGGAGAACAGAAACTTGGAACAGAGCAAAAGACCAAGTTATCCTCCTGCCTAACCCTGTTCAACAGGATCACCCTGAAGTGTGGCTCTGAAGACATTTGTGAACTCTGGCACAGCTGTTCCGCAGAAGTAATATTAAAGCCCCAGGTCTTGCAAAAACAAAGAACAACGACAGAAACAAAATGTGAAAACCAAACACATCAGGAGGAAACCCTTAGGAAAGTTCGGTGTTTTTCAGGCATGAGATTTTCTTCTCCCACTCTCCCTGATTTGCCTGACCCCACTTCCCGGTCGCTGCGGACATCCGTAGTGAGGCTCAGTGTGGATTCTGGCTCAGAGAATTGGGAAAATTACATCTTTCATCTGAAATCTGGGGAAAGTCCCAGAAAACAACGGATGATTATATTTCTCTTATGAACCAGACTGAAGCAAGAAGTCAGGTCTAGGACCAAGGATCTTGGCGCTCGGGGGAGCCCAGGGCCCCGCAGAAAGGTCTCGCTTGGCCGCCGAGAGCGTGGGGCCGTGGCAGGTGGCAACGGGGGGTCACACACAACTGCTCTGCAGCCACACTGCATAAATGGCATTTTTGTTGTTTTCTGATTAGAAAAACGTTGCAAAGAACACTAAAGTACAGAGAAAACACACCCCCATCTCCAATATTGCCTCGTTTATGTAAATATTCTCATATTTTATAAAGCAGGGAGGTGCCATCTGTAATTTTTGCAGGCTTTGCTTAGCACATCATGAGCGTGTGCCAGCCAGCCAGGTCGGCAGGAGTGGCGAGGGGTGACTTCCTATCCGACACCCCGAAAACCTCCCGGACAAAGCTGCTGTCTGCGCAGGATGAACAGAAAAGGGCCAGTCCCCACCTCACCCCCAGCCCGCCGCCCCAAAGGTACCTGGGGCTGGGGAGTCCGGGAACTCTCCTGAGCTGTTTGGCTCTCTCGGCTCAGAGCGCGTCCGGCCGCTGCTCCTCCGCGCGGGCAGGTGTGAGCAGGGGGATGCGGGGGACGGAGCCAGCGACCAGGGACCGCGGGCCGCCGATCCTCCCGAGCACCCTGCGTCCCCTCCCACTGGCTGCAGAGCGCGTCCTCGGGCGCCCGGGGCCTCAGTGATGCGCGCAGCGAAGGCGCGGAGGTTTATCAGGCTCCGAGCGCCCGCCCAGCTCCCGCCCCTTCCTTCCTCCCGAGGTGACGCTAGCGCCTTTCGCTGGAGTCACTCAGTCCCCCGGCCGCCTCGCTCAGTTCTCTGGCGGGGTTTGGCGTGCGGTGCACCGACACATACCTCGCCTTCCCAAACGAGTGGCCTCACCAGAGAGCCCGATTGGCGAGCTAGAGGAAAGAAGGGAACTGGATCACTTCAGCATTGAGGGGGAGTTTTTCCCCAAATGAGTGCTGTCCTGGGGCGAGGGCAGGCGAGGAGTTGAACTAATCTTTAGGTGACTCCAAGGGTACCAAGCAAGCTAGGTGCTTGGCGTGCGCGAGCTCTTCTACTCATCGCAGGCCCCCTTGCACATGAGTAAACTGAGACCCAGATAAAGGTGGAGTGTGACGAGCAACAACAGAAATGGGATTTTTTTTTTTGAGACGGAGTCTCGCTCTGTCGCCCATGCTGGAGTGCAGCGGCGTGACCTCGGCCCACTGCAACATCCGCCTCCCACAGAGGCCAGATTCGAACTTGCTCCAGGTTGCCCTCGCCTCACACCCAGCAGAGCAATCCAGTCGCTTCTTCTCCTGCCGCTTCCACCGGAAGGGACTTCCAGAGTCCACAAGTAAAAGCTGGTACATAATGAAATGGGAAACTCTCAGGAGTCCTTTATAGCTTAGAGTGAATAAGGTAATGGTACTTTTCTGCCTGAGGGAAAAGGTTCAGAATGAGCCTAAGGACAGTAGGCCTCAGGAGAGGACAGACCTGGCAGGGCGCAATGGCTCACGCCTATAATCCCAGCACTTTGGGAGGCTGAGGTGGGTGGATCACCTGAGGTCGGGAGTTCAAGACCAGCCTGACCAACATAGTGAAACCCCGTCTCTGCTCAAAATACAAAAATTAGCAAAAGGTGGTGGCAGGCACCTGTAGTCCAAGCTGCCTGGGAGGCTGAGGCAGGATAATTGCTTGAACCCAGGAGACGGAGGCTGCAGTGAGCCAAGATCTCACCATTGCATGCCAGCCTGGGCTACAGCCTAGGTAAAAAATAATAATAATAATAAAATAAATTAAATTAAAAATAGTAAATAAAAGGAGAGAGGATAGATCCTGTAGAGACCAGTGGTCCCCAACCAGGAACCAGTTTCATGGAAGATTTTTTCCACAAACTGGGATAGGGGCACCGGGGAATGATTTCAGGATGGTTCAATCCCATTTCATTTATTGTGCATTTTATTTCTATTATTATTGCATTGTAATATATAATGAGATAATTATACAACTCACCATAACATAGAATCAGTGGAAGCCCTGAGCTTGTTTTCATGCAACTAGACAGATACATCTGGGGATCATGGGAGACAGTTACAGATCATCAGGCATTAGATTCTCATAAGAAGCTTGCAACCTAGATCCCTCCCATTTGCAGGATTCCAGTCCTATGAGAATTGAATGCCCCAGTGATCTGACAGGAGACAGAGCTCAGGCAGTAATGCTGGTGATGGGGAGCCACGGTAAATACAGATGAAGCTTCCCTTGCTGGCCCTGGGCTCACCTTCTGCTTTACTGCTGTGTTCTTAACAATCCATGGACCACTGCCAGTCCATGGCTCAGAGATTGAGGACACTTGCAGTAGAAGGAGAAAGAAGACTGAGGATAGAGGAAAGAGGAGAAAACTTGGCCTGGCTGAGATCACAGTAGCCTACTTTTTTGCATGGAAACCAAATTCCAGTGATGGAAATGAGCGGAAGCCCCTCATTTGTCTGTGTTCTGTCCTTGAGTTCAGGAGAGTTGCTTGTTTGTGAATCAGTTTCAGTGGCAATAAAATGACATTGATGCCACCTGATAAAGAGGTTCTGGGGGTGGGGTTGTTTTGAACTATGTCAGAGCTAGGTATAACCAAGTACAGTAACTGTAGGGAAAGAAGGGTGCATTTACAAGTGAGGCAGATTCCCATAAGGGCTGCAATTTTGTTTGTTAATCATCAACATTTATTATTTCTTCTCTGGAAGAAACAGCCAGGGTACCTTCTCTAAGCTGATGAACTTGAGAGCAGGTGGAAGATAAAACATGCCATCTGATTATGCCATTGGACTCATACAATAGAAGGATATTATCAGAATTGGAGTTTCCAATCTCTAGATAAAACATGCAATCTGATTATGCCAGTGGACTCATACAATGGAAGGATATTATCAGAATTGGAGTTTCCAATCTCTAATTTGAAAACTGACAAAAGGCCCAGAAAATTTCTAAAAGCTTAAATAGGGCCAGAGCCCAAAAGAAATGTGACTCTTTATTTCTGTACTTTCAATTTATTACGTTTTCTGAAAATCACCACGGGACACTTGCAAAAGTAGCAATTTTAAGTCACATATCTAAATTAGGCAAAGTAATTTGTAATATGGGCTTTATTGTTTGTAGAACACCATTAAAAATGATTATTTTTTAATAAAGAGATTATTTTACAATTTTACTACAGATTTTACTTGTTTTATTTTTATTCAAGATCAAAGTTTAAACAAATAGAGCAATGATAGCTTTTCTAGAAAAGCATGAACACCATTCTTGGATAATGAAAATGTCTTTACTGTTAAGGAAACAGTAGGAGTTTTAATTATGCAATGAAAGGTACTAGACATTGCAGGAAGGGGTTTATAAAAAATATTCTCACGCCTGTAATCCTGCACTTTGGGAGGCCGAGGCTGGCAGATCACGAGGTCAAGAGATCGAGACCATCCTGGCCAACATGGTGAAACCCCGTCTCTACTAAAAATACAAAAATTAGCCGGGTGTGGTGGCACGCGCCTATGGTCCCAGCTACTCAGGAGGCTGAAGCGGAAGAATCGCTTGAACTCAGGAGGCGGAGGTTGCAGTGAGCCGAGATTGCACCACTGTGCTCCAGCCTGGCGACAGAGCAAGACTCCATCTCAAAATAAATAAACTAATTAATAAATTAAAAATCCTCTATTATTTCTCTTAAAACAAGCAAATTACTAAAGTCTGCAAGTACTGCGGCCAAAATTACATCAGACTGAAGAAATGTAAGGCGTCCGGTGTGCCACCATTGCAAATATGCTGATGATAGCAGCAGGAAATCACCTTTGAGGCCCTCTTATTGTGGTTTATCTTTTTGAAAAGAACCAAAAAAACAAACTTGTTTTTTGTTTTGATGTGATTGTGTCACTTCAATGTGATTGTGTCATTTTGTTTCAATTTGATTTTGTCATAAATTTATTCTCTGGTTCTGACATAGCCTTAAAGTGTGAAACTTTCTCTTACACATGGAACTGCTCATGGGCTACCAACATCTCTTAAATTAGATAGATGCAATTAAATGCCCCTGTGAAGCAAGTGAGGTTAACTAAGTTTAAAAGTTTATGTGGCTTTTAGACTTAGTTAACCTCAGTTGCTACAATCAAATGCCCTGAGTGGTGTCAGGGTTATAGGAAGTTACATAAAAGCTTTCAGGAAAAAATAACAGGAAGCCCTAACCTAAAAGTTGGGTTAGGATTGTAAACAAAATAGAAGAAAACAATAGGCATGCGTTATTGATACAGAAAGGAGGGATTTACTGTTTTATTTATCAATGACTCATCATTTAATTTAAAAATAATATAAAGTGGGTGGCTCACACTTGTAATCCCAGCACTTTGGGAGGCCAAGGCGGGCAGATCACGAGGTCAAGAGATCAAGACCATCCTGGACAACATGGTGACACCTCGTCTCTACTAAAAATACAAAAATTAGCTGGGAATGGTGGCGCACACCTGTAGTCCCAGCTACTCGGGAGGCTGAGGCAGGGGAATTGCTTGAACCCGGGAGGCGGAGGTTGCAGTGAGCTGAGATCGCGCCACTGCACTCCAGCCTGGCCACAGAGCAAGACTACATCTCAATAAATAAATAATCAAAGCATTTAATTTGTGGTAATACAATCACGCCATGTAAAAACAAAATAAGAAAGTTACCTGTTTGTGTTACTTGCTGGAAAATGAATTATATGACCTTGCTTTCTGTCCAAGGAATTCTAAGCACCTGAGACACACACTTGTCTAACTCTCCCCTGTCCAGCCCTGACATTCAAATTCTGTGCAGTTCAGCTCAGGCGTGTCTCACCACCTCATGGTGTATGCTCTCTGCTAACGTGTGAAAACATTTAGAATCACCTGAGACAGTTGACCTAAATTGTTTTCCAGTAGTTCCTAAATGAGGGACAGGCAGCAGCTCAAATCTTTCTCTTTCCTATTCTTGAAGTCAAGTGACTGTAATTAAAATGAACAATTTAAAGCCAAGCCCAATGGCTCACGCCTATAATCCAGCCCTTTGGAAGGCTGAGGCAGGCAGATCACTTGAGGTCAGGAGTTTGAGACCAGCCTGGCCAACACAGTGAAACCCTGTCTCTACTAAAAATGCAGAAATTAGCCACAAGTGACGGCGTGCACCTGTAGTCCCCAGGTACTTGGAAATCTGAGAATAAAAATTGCTTGAACATGGGAGGTAGAGCTTGCACTAAGCTGAAATCGTTTCTATCACCTGGATGGTAGAGCGAGACTGTCTCAAAAAAAGAAACTGAATAAATAAAATGAACAATTTAAATCTATGTGTGAAGGATGCTCTACTAAAGAAAAAACAAAATGCAGCACAAAAATGCTAGCATTTGTGGAAAAACATAAATATGTGAACTATCCACAAGGAGATGGACTGGATAACATTGGTAATTATGAGAACATGGCTGATGACAGACAGAAGGCTGGAGTCGAGGAGAGCGTTCTCATGTCCTTTTTCCAACATTTTGGATTTTTGTAATTATCTTCATGTGTTACAGTGGCACACACACAGAGCTTTTTAAAGAGCCAAGTAAGAGAAATCCCCCAAGAGACAGGTCTCTATGCTTTAAAGCCTCAATATTTTTCATGTGATGGAGGTTGACAACAAAATTCAGGCTCTCAAGAAAACAGTCAGATGGTGAGGAGAAAAGGGGATCCCCTAAAGACAAGGCCCCTGAAGGGAGCAGGGAGAGGAATGAGTTAGCCTGTTTCGGCCATCATTTCTGTCCCAACCTGGAGGCAGCTGTGGGAAAGGTGCTGTGGGAGGCAGAATTCTAAAATGGCCCCCTGGGTCTTCACCCCCTGTATGGACAATTTGTATAATCTCCTCTTGAGAAGAGGCGGAACCTGTGAATATGCTCGGCTATCACTGCTGTGATTAGTTTTCTAATCAATTATCTTTGATTTAACAAAATGGGAGATGATCCAGCTGGGCTGGGCCTAATCCGGTGATTAGTCACCTGATTAGTTTTTGTTTTTGTTTTCTTTTTTTGAGACAGGGTCTCATTCTGTCGTCCAGGCTGGAGTGCAGTGGTGCGATCTCAGTTCACTGCAACCTCCACCTCCCACGTTCAAGAGATTCTCCCACCTCAGCTGGGACTACAGGAGCACACCACCATGCCTAGCAAATTTTATTTTTTGGTAAAGACAGGGTTTCACCATGTTGGCCAGTCTGGTCTTGAACTCCTCATCTCAGGGGATCCTCCTGCCTTAGCGTCCCAAAGTGCTGGGATTACAGGTGTGAGCCACCGCACCCGGCCTGATCAGGTGAGTTCTTAAAAGGATTGAGCCCTTCATGAAATCAAAGACACATGCTCCTGCTGGCCCGGAAGGAGCAAATATCTATGCAGGAGCTGCCTATAAAGGCCACCTAGCAAGGAAATTCCAATGGCATCTAGGAGCTGAGAGTGGCCCAGTCAATAGCTAGCAAGAAAATGGGGGCCTCAGTGCTACAACTGCAATCCTGCCAAAAACCTGAATAAACCTCAAAGGACACCCCAAGACTCAGATAAGAACTATAGTGCTCTCGGCTGTGTGACCGGACTTCTGACTGACAGAACCTTGAAATAATAAATGAGAGCTATTTTTTGGTGGGGATGGGGTGGGGGGGGGCTATATCATAGAATCTTTATTTTTCCTCTAAATTATTACAAACGTATAGGTCGGGCACAGTGGCTCATGCCTGTAATCCTAGTACTTTGGGAGGCCAAGGCGGACAGATCATGAGGTCAGGAAATCAAGACCATCCTGGCTAACATGGTGAAACTCCTTCTCTGCTAAAAATACAAACAATTAGCCAGGCATGGTGGCAAGCACCTGTAGTCCCAGCTACTTGGGAGGCTGAAGCAGCAGAATTGTTTAAATCTGGGAAGGGGAGGTTGCAGTGAACTGATACTGCACCACTGCACTCCAGCCTGGGGGACAGAGCAAGACTCCATCTCAAAAAAACAAAAACAAAACAGAAAAACAAACGAAGAAAAAATACTTATATAACATCCATTCTCTAGTTATGACACCATTTATAGATGCGTAAAACACATCTTCATGTGTATATATTTTACAGATAGTTTAATAAGTGCTGTTTTAAGCTGCTAACTTTGTAGCAACCTCTTATGCAGCAATTTTAAAAGCTAACATAGTTGCCTTTGTTAGAGGGTCCCAGTCAGTTATGACACTCCTCACTTATCCTGGCCTAAAGCCCCCAGTCACTCATTATGAGGGCTTGAGGCCATGTAAGCAAGCATGGAAGGAGCTGATTTGGGGGAGTATATTGTTTCTACCTGTGATATACTCCCCTCAAACCAAGTAACTTGATTTTTTTTCCTTGTTAAATCTAAGCTTCCTCAAATAGTACACCTTGTCAGTGTAATTTTCAGTAAACAAACTCTCCCCTTCTTTAATGTTACATTTAAGTGTTTATATTTTTACATTTCATGTGTTAGTACTTTTCCCTTAACTTTTATTTTATTTTTTGAAAGGGTCTCTCTCTGTCGCTCAGGTTGGAGTGAAGTGGCACCATCATGGCTCACCGCAGCCTCAACCACCTGGGATCATCCCACCTCAGCCTCCTGAGTAGCTGAGACTACACTTGCCTGGCTAATTTTTGTGTTTTTTGTAGAGATGGGATTTTGCCATGTTGCCCAGGCTGGTCTCAAATTCCTAGGCTCAACTGATCCACCCGTCTCAGCCTTCCAAAGTGCTAGGATTGCAGGTGTAAACCACTGAGCCATGAGTTACTAGCATCCTAACAAGGAACAACATTTTACACTACTAATGAGAGATCATAAGATATACATTTTTAATAATAATTTCATTTCCTCATAATGTAAAATAGCAAAAATTGGCTCAGAGAAGTGCCATGTCTGGACTAAGTTCTTTTTTTGTCCATCTCTTTGATTCTCTTTTTGTGTTTATCCTCACTGTGCTGTCAACGAGATACATAATTCTGTGAAGAAAGTTTCAGAATAGCATTCTGGTTCCTACTCCACAGAAATGTCACTATTGTCTGATATCTGTGGCCTTCAAGTTTACTACATAATTAATTGTATGATAGAATGTTTAAAGTGATCCTGAACTCATCCTCCTCCAACGCTGAAGGGCCCTCGGAAAGATCTAGCCCCTTCTCAAAGTGCCCCTTGTATATTTTATGTACTCTAGGCTCCAATTGGAAGATTCTCATCCAACTATACTTATTCATCTTACTAGGAATTTTTTTTTTTTTTTTTTTAGATGGAGTCTTGCTCTCATTGCCCAGGATGGAGTGCAGTGGTGCAATCTCGACTCACTGCAACTTCTGTCTCCTGGGTTCAAATGATTCTCCTACCTCAGCCTCCTGAGTAGCTGGGACTACAGGTGCCCACCACCATGCCTGTCTAATTTTGTATTTGTAGTAGAGACGGGGTTTCACCATGTTGGTCAGGCTGTTCTCGAACTCCTGACCTCAGGTGATCCACCCACCTTGGCCTCCCAAAGTGCTGGGATTATAGGCATGAGCCACCACGTCTGGCCTAGGATTTTTAAAAATATTCCATCATCTGCTTTCTGCTACTGCTTTACTGATTTGTTCTTATTATAACCATCCTTGACCTACTTGCCAAGCCAAAGGACACTTTTCTGTTCTCATCCTACTTCACTTCTCTGCATCATTTATTCTTCTTGACCGATTTCGCTTGACACTGTCACTTCCATCTACTTGGGCTTTATGCAGGCTGTGATGAGTGTGTGACCTGTGCAGTCCGTAGTGCCCTGCATTCAGAGTTCCACGCTTGTATTAGCTATCACCAACCTGAAATGCTTAATATTTTTGAACAAGATGCCCTGCGAATTCTCTTGCCAGTCCTGTTTTTAGGGTATACTTTTGTTTCAGTTTCCCTACTACTCTTCTGGGCATTTTTTACCCATCTCCTCTGTGGGTCCCTCTTTTTCTGTGTGAATGCCAATATTACCAACTTCATCTCTATGGCCTTCTTTCTATCCTGTATATTCTCCTTTGGTAACATCTAACTACAATTATAGTTTTTTGACTGTCTCTTAGCCATTTGCCCATCTTTCTGTGTCTCTCACCCAGGCCTGTGCATCTATCTCCTAAATATTTCTTTCCTTTCCTTTGTATTTCTATTGTTTCTGTCATTAAGCCCAGTCATCACTTCTTTCTAGAGTATTACAGTACTCTTGTAAGTCATTTTCCTAATTCCAGTCTTGCCTCCTAATCCACCCACCACCAGGATCCCTCCCTTGCATAAATCTTGCTGCATACTCCAACCTTCCCACAGCAGTACATATTCTTTCTAAAACAGTTATATGATTTTACTACTACATTCTTTGAAATTTTTCCATGTTTTCAAGATAAATATCACTGTGATTGCTTTAAGGTCATTGCTTGTATGCACAGTCTGCATCTGTAGCACCAATGTAGCACTCATAACAAAAGATTACAGGCTCACGCCTGTAATCCAGCACTTTGGGAGGATGAGGCAGGTGGATCACCAGGTGTGGAGTTCAAGACCGGCCTGGCCAAGATGGTGAAACCCCATCTCTACTAAAAATACAAAAATTAGCTGGATGTGGTGGTGGGCGCCTATAATCCCAGCTACTTGGGAGGCTGAGGCAGGAGAATCACTTGAACCTGGGAGGTGGAGATTGCAGTGAGCCAAGATCGAGCCACTGCACTCCAGCCTGGGTGGCAGAGTAAAACTCGGCCTCAAAAAAAAAAATCTCTAAACATGTTATTAAGATGAACGAATGATATCAGCTTGTGTCAGCATTTTATATTTTATATTCAAGATGATGAAACCTAGAAAATCAAAATGAATATGATGCTGCAACCAGTTTCCCTGTGTGTCATAATGTATTCCTTTTATAGGTGTATATCTCAGTCACTTAAAAGAGTTGAAATTTGTGTAATGAAACTTCCATCCTTGAAGTCTTTCTAAAACTCAACACTGAATTATAAATGAGACATTTTATCTTTGTTTTACACTGCTCTAAGGATCTTACCAGGAATCCCTGTTGGAGACAGTCTTGGCTGTTGTCCAAACTGTAAGAAAGATCAATGTCTCCTATGAGATCCCTCCTCTTCAATCAGTGCCATTGCCTCTCTCTCCATATTCAAGTATCCAGTGCCCTCTTTTAGGCTCTGGAATGTACAGCCCTTCCTCCTGAGCACTGAATTTCCAACATTTTTGCTCCCCTAACCCCAGATAGAATTTTGCAAAGACAATAACTCCTTCACCTAAAGTTGATATTAATCTTTCATTGTAACTCTAGACGCAAAGAGTCTAAATCTGATGTTGAATAAACAAAACTCACACATTACTCTTTTAAAAGTATCCAGCAAAAATTGTATATCCTAGTGATTTGATGTTCCCCAACATCCATTAAAAACACATGTACAGGCCAGGTGCAGAGGCTCACACCCATAGTCCCAGCACTTTGGGAGGCTGAGGTGGGTAGATAGCTTGAGCCCAGGAGTTCAAGACCAGCCTGGGCAACATGGATGAAGCCTGTCTTTACAAAAACAAAAATTAGCCGGGTGTGACGGTGTACACCTGTGGTCCCAGCTACTTGGGAGGCTGAGGTGAGAGGGTTGCTTGAGCCCAGGAGGTCAAGGCTGCAGTGAACTGTGATTGTGCCACTGCACTCCAGCCCTGGTAACAGCCCTGTCTCAAAAATGTTTAAAATTTTAAAAATTTAAAGATAAAGACACATGTACAGTGTCTTCTTTAACAACTGGAAATTTTATATCATTCCTGTATTTCCTTAAGCTTCTGTTTCCATTCCACTTCATCCAGCATTTATCCTAGTATAAAATAGTTTATATACTTGAAAGCTTTTGTCATATTTCTCTACTGTAAAAATATGTGGGCCAGGTGCAGTAGCTCAAGCCTATAATCCTAGCACTTTGGGAAGCTGAGGCAGGCAGATCACCTGAGGTCAGGAATTTGACACCAGCCTGGCCAACATGGTGAAACCCTGTCTCTACTAAAATACAAAAATTAGCCAGGCATGGTGGTGGGTGCCTGTAGTCCCAGCTGCTTGGAAGCTGAGGCAGGAGAATCGCTTGACCCAGGAATTGGAGGTTGCAGTGAGTCGAGATTGTGCCACTGTACTCCAGCCTGGGCAACAGAGCAACACTCTGTCCCTTAAAAAAAAAAGTATATATTGAAATTAAACATTTCTGGCTGGGCTCGGTGGCTCACGCCTATAATCCCAGCACTTTGGGAAGTCAGGAGTTCAAGATCAGCCTGGCCAACATGGTGAAACCCCATCTCTACTAAAAATACAAAAAATTAGCCAGGTGTGGTGGCAGGCACCTGTAATCCCAGCTGCTCAGGAGGTTGAGGCAGGAGAATCACTTGAACCTGGTAGGCAGAGGTTGTAATGAGCCGAGATCATGCCACTGCACTCCAGCCTGGGCACCAAGAGCGAAACTCCATCTCAAAAAAAAAAAAAAGAAAAAGAAAGAAATTACACATTTCTATTTTCTATGCTCACAGACTCTAATTATTAAACTTTCATAAAGATTGAATTGTACAAGTATTAATTTGTAATTGATAAAAAAAGACAAATAAAATGATATGTGTTTATAAATAGTAAATGATAAAATGTATTCAAAAGGCATTTCTCAATAAGATTTGTAGAGTTTTAAAAAATTAGTTCATGGATGAATGTAACTTATAGTTAGAATAAAACAACATTCCACAAAAATATGCATATAGAAGAAGAGAGAAACCGTGTTTACATAAATAGAGATAAAATTTTGTTATAGCAATGCCATTTGGTTACTTAAACTTCTAAGGTCATATATTAAGCATTACATAGTGATTTATCACAACAAAAAAAAAGTGTTTTAAGTGATCTAGCAGCTGACTATTCCATTATTTCCTCCTGTTTTGTTGAAAACCATTGACTTGCCAAAGCATTTATAACCCAAGTTTTGGAGTCCTTCACTCTCTCAGTTTCTAGGCAGTATACCAAAGGTTTTACCAAAATTTATAATATTACTAGTAATGAAGCCTATTATTATTCCTTCACTCTAGAGGAAACTTTAACCCAGCAGGCTCAAGAAGGATTGAAAAAATTAAAATATTGTTCATGTCAATAACTTTTTCAATAAAATATATTTTGACATTTAGAAATCTTGTCATGTGCTTTTGATTTGTTTTTCAAAATTTCGAGTTGCAGACTTCAGTTGTTCCATTGAAGGACAATGTCCACTGTGTAACTCAATAAGACACTCTTTGCTGTGAAACTAGTCAGTCTAATCAGATATTTTATCCAAAAAGTCCTAACTTTATTTTCCAGTTCAAATAAACCTAGTAATATATGTGTCTCTGTGATAAGGAGCTCACTTCTAAGAGCACAGAATGAAGCCTTTTAATGTGAGTCTGTCTTTTGATAATAGATTTAAACAATGTCATGTTCATCATTTCTTACTGACATTCCCTCTTCTTGGCTGTAAGGGGACTCTCCATTCTTAGTCTAAATAAGAAGTTTTTCTTGCACTTTCATTAGGTGGAGGAACTTTTCTGTAGTAATACAGCTCCCAGAATACCTTTCCCCAAAGCAATTCCTAAAGGGGTGTGTCTTATGCTGCAAAATTGCTGAAAGTCCCGGAATTGAATTACGCAACCATATTCTGAGACAATCACAGGATTTTTTTTTTTTTTTAATTCCTACTTCCTGAAACTGAAGCTATTTATGAGAAACAGTGTATTTCGGAGAGGCTGTACCAGAATTAACTCTGCTTAGAGTTAGATTTGCTGGTCTTATTTTTCCTCCTCTTCAAGATAAAAGTGAGTATCATCCTTTAAATGACAAAATGCAATCGATGGCATAATGTATGAGGAAGTATTTTTCTTAAATTATAGATTACCATATAAGTGTTGACTCTGGTTTCCATCTGCTGATCTTGTCTACATTTAAATAACTTTAGAGCTCTAAGAACCTTTGCACTTCTATAATAGAAATTTCCCAGAAAGGCGGGGGTGATTGGTGGGGTGAAGGGGGCGGAGCGGGGAAGAGGCGGGAGAGAAAGGAAGAGTTACCTACAAAACAGTAAACTGCAGTCATTATGACCGGGAGAAAGCAAATCCGTTTATCATAAGGTTTTAATAACAAGGTTCTTAAGTCACTGAGCTTCTGGTCTTACTTGTCACTTAATCGAGACGTTTAATGAAAGGATTGTTGGGATTATTTGAAAAAAATAACTCTATAATTTTTGCCTGGAATACATAGGTAATAATAATAAAAACTACCACTTTTATGACAGCATCAGTAATCTTGCCAGGAAACAGATATATAAGGCACAAGACTTACTCAACACATATGAGAAGAATTGACGGGAATGCTGAGTGCGTGTAAGCATTGTTTAGAGACAAAGCATCTAGAAAAATTAAATTGCTTTGCGTGTCTATTTAGAAGAGTCCTTCTACTGAGGAATTCTAGTGTTTGAGATTAGTGCTTAAGATTACTTTGTAAAGCCACAAATTAAAACCTTTAAGATTGTTTGGGATTTGCTGATGGGTGAGGGTACAGAGGCAGGATCAGGAAGGAGATAACTTTATGCCACAATGTAATGGCATCTCTGTTTGCAATATGTGCTTCTCTCTCTCAGCCTTTTATTTCCTTTTTACTTAGCGTTCTTATAAGAAACAATATCCATTTGATTTGGGGTATAATTTACCCACTTCAGATATAACTTAGACTCTAGAACCAATGTCAAGTCTGGTCTTTGTCTGCTGACCAAATTAATTTACTTCTCTCTTCCCACCTCCTTCCCAACTCCATCAACCTTGAGCCTCAAGAGAAACAAAATACTTAAAATTATTTTAGAAATAATCTATTCACCGTATCAAACATCTTTTACATCTGAGATGAATCCTTCAAGTTCTTCCCCCAAGAAGACACCAAAATCTTATAGCATCCCTACCTGCATGAGTAGGAAGCCAATAATTACTTTAAACTCTTCAAAATTTATTTTAAGCTTTAAAGAAAAGGCATGTGTAAATCATGATGGATATCAGGCATTATCATATAAATGGATATCAGGCATTATCATATAAAATAATACTGTAATGAGCTTGGCTGATGTGTTAAGCTGTAACAATATCCCCAGCAAGTACCATGAAGAGCCTGAAATTTTTCTTAAGAATAAGTTTGTGCATTTCAAGATATTTCTGAAATTCTGTGGCTCCTCCTATTCCAAACAATTTTACTGATCCCTTTCCCATGAACACAAGGTATGAATTGCTTTTTTTGTTCTCTATTGTGGAGAATGATGGCTTTTCGGCATAAGACGTTCATTGTAAATGATTTTCTTTCTTGAAATTTTAAATACCTATGGGTTGAAGAACTCTTACAGAAATGAGCATTTAAACTTTTGGTGAAAATACATTCTATATTTTCATTTTTTGTATTTTGTATTGTATTTCTTGCCTCTCTATATGGAGGAGTCTTTGTTTCTCGTTATTGATGGTGACATCTATTTTTGCAGAATGTTGTAATATGCTTTATTTATAGAGAACTGTGGGATAGACAAATTTAAAAGTAAGAATATTATCTGGTGCTATCATTCTTCTATGTCTGAAGAAAAGAAGAGATAATTAAAATTTAAATATCAGGTATATATAAATACAATTTTTCCTAAGTGTGGTATACATACTACTGATTTTAGGTGGTTCATATCTAAACTTTAAAATTTTGAGTTATTTGTTAGTTTAATATAAATTAAAAACACAATTTGCTTATAAAACCTATAATTTCATGAATGCTATTGCTTAGGATGTTAAGTAAAAAGCTGAAGTAATTTGCTATTGATTTCAAGGAAATGATTAAATAATATTATAGGTAATCTGCAGATTCAGCAAAAATTATGAAACTGGTATATAAATGGCTAAAGTTTCAGATACACTACACTAATGCATTTGAGAAGTGGATATTTTCTTAGCTATCGCAGTATCTTTGAACTTTACTAGACCTTGGTTATAGAGCTCAATTGATAATGCAATCTGTTCAATTTCTGGATTATAGATGTACAAAATATTTGACAGAGAAATATTTTATCAAAGTTTTATCAGACCTGTAGTCTAATATATATATTAGAAAATTATATAAATTATCATAAAATTGAAAGGGTGCAGAAGACAGCCAATATTTTTTTTGAATAAGAGTGAATTGTCTCAGTGTGAATGCTACAGCTTCATTCTGTTTGTTTCATTGAATTTCTAAACTCAGGGGTTGAGGGGACTTTAAACTTTATCTAGATCAACAGCTACTAGCGGATCATAGTATGTGCCAATGGCTATATGCAATAATTTCATTTCTGGGAATCCAACCTAAGGAGGAAATCATTCTAGATGTAAGAAAAATTCACAAGCATGTTCATCATAAAGTAATTTATAATAACAAATAACTGCAAGCATTCTCATAAAAGGGGGAGGTTAAGCAAACAATACGGTACCATAGAACATGATAGGATAGAAAATAGTACCAGCACAGAAAATGCTAAGTGAAAAATAGATTCAGGGTTGAATAACTTGTATGCATACAACTATTTACATAAAATGGTATAGATATAAATTCAGAAATACTCTAAAAGTGATTGTTGTCTTACAGTGATAGATTGTTTATTTCTCTTTCTTCTATTTTTTTTATGTAACATGATATTCTTATATAAGATTTTTATATCATTATATAATATACTTATATTGTTTTTTGAGAAAACAAATATAATTCATTAAATACAAATATATTGCTATTAATATATAGTAAATAAAACTATGCGGCTTTGGAAGATAAGAATTTTTCCTTCTTTTTATTTGGCATACACATAACCAGCTATGGGGTTGGGGGAGGGACAGCATTAGGAGAAATACTTAATGCAGATGACAGGTTGATGGGTGCAGCAAACCACAATGGCACGTGTATACCTATGAAACAAACCTGCATGTTCTGCACATGTACCCCAGAACTTAAAGTATAATAAAAACAAAAACAACAACAAAAAACAAATAGCCAGCTATCTGAAAGAAGAGGTCTGAGTCTCAGTGCTAGGAACAAACAGGTGCAGCAGACTCAGTGAACAGAGAAGAAAATACCAATTGAAACACTTACTGTTGGTTAATTTTTTCTTGTGTAGATTGCTTTTCTGTCAACTGTAGCTTTTACTTCAGTCTAATACTTCTTTCTGCTTAAAGATTAAAAGCAAAAAGGCAGGAAAGGGGAATGGAAACTTGACCTGACCTGTGTGCAAATAACCTCTTAACTCATTTCTTGTTCTTACGGATTTCCATATTTGGATTCAGTTATTTATATCTGCACGTATTGTACTTCTACTCCATTTTGTCATGTCTTTGTACATGCTCCTGCTGCACCTCAAAGTGCATTATGTCATTGGCTCACCCAGCACTGCTTCAGCCTTAACCCCAGCACATCTGGTTACTGTGGTGCATTCTCCATGGATGCATAATATATATCCAAAATATCTGCAGAATTGCCGACAAAAGCCTCGTCCATTCATAGTTAGCTTGTTTTTCTACAGACAATTTTAGAACCTCATCCTGTGTCCTTTTAGTTGGCATCCCTTCACAATAACTTCAACTCTAATTAAAGTTTGGACACTGCTGGTTAGCTGGTCATCATTTTCCAAGATAACTGTATTACCAGGCAATTTTCTTCCCTGAGGTCATGCCCCAAATAATTATTGTGAAAGATAATAAACTGTTCAGTGGTAACATCTCTTTTGAGATATTAATGTATCAGGTTTGATATACTCTTCTGAAGATTGCAGGTTACTCAGTAAGCAACATTAGAAGCCCTTTGAGCCCAGATTTCCTGTTGCTCTAAACCTTCCCTCTTTCTTGGGACATGAGGAACTTGGTTTTGGCTTCTGAAGGCACAGCTTGCCAGGACTCAGCAGCTGTGTTAATTCCATGCTACATAGACTCCTGTACCATTATGCAGATAAGGTTAGGCTCTCCTTCTAGCTTTCCACTCTTGCTAGCTCTCTGTGGGGCCTTCTTGGGGTACATCCCTTGAAGATATTTTCACTCAATAAAGTGACCTCTCATCACCTTGTTCCGAAGCACATGTTCTCATCAGAATGCTCATCAAATACTTGTGATAGAGACTTGTAGGAAGAGAAATGCTGTGGGGCATTTGAAACATGGGATACAAAAGATATTATATATTCTGTATCAGCAGGCTCACATCTTCCTTCCTTCCTTCCTTCCGTCCTTCCTTCCTTCTTTCCTTCCTCTCTCTTTCTCTCTCCCTCCTTTCTTTCTTTCTGAGATAGGGTCTCACTCTGTTGCCCAGGCTGGAGTGCAGCGATGCCATTGTGATCACAACTTACTGCAATTTCTACCTCCCAGGCCAGGTTCCCATTTTAGAGTCTGGGTGAACTACCAACTTGTAGAAGCATTTTCACCCCATACCCTCCCATCATCAAAGTCCAGTGTCTCTGTGGACAATCTCATTGTCCCATCAAAGGTGACTTCACTCATTGACCTCTCTTACTCCAAAACCCTTCTCCACCCTCATCACTGACCTCAGATTCACATCCTGGAGCTTACAGTCCCTGAGACAGGGGCTAGCTCTCAAATTTTATTCTTTAGCATCCAATTCCCTAAAAAGTAGCCCTCATTCTTTATCTCTGCTCTCACTATCCCACCTGTCAAGGCCGCTAGGTGCTGGTCCCTCCCCTAATTTCCCCCAGTCACCATTTCTCTGAGCCATCACTTACCTGTTCCCACAGGCCCCTCAGTCCTTAAATCCTAAGTGCTTAATAAGGGGTAGTTAATTTCACAATGATCACCACCACGACTACTATTTTTCCACTGTGATTTCTATTAATATTATGCTTTTACTATTTCCCCCTTGGTTTTCTGCCCAGCCTGTTCAGCAAAACCCCAGCTCTCAATTAATCCACCCACTGCCTTCTCTGCTCTCCCATCTGGACTCCTAAAGGCTTCTGGAGAAAACTCCACACATTTAATGCCACTAAAGTTCTTGGTCACACTCCCAGCTGGGCCCTTAGTGCTACCTGGAGATTTCTCTACCTGTCGATGGGCAGCTTCTTGGGCTGGTCCTCTCAGGGACTCTTCTGAAAGTTTTTCATTCTCCTCAAGCTCCAGTTCTGTCACCTCACCTCTTACTCTCAGCCCAAAAGCAGATAACTCCATCAGTTTCTTTCCTCCCCTTCCCCTGCCTTCTACTTAAAAACCTCACACACAACTAGAGCACCTGTGCCTCTCTCCTATTTCAGTAAAAAGGGTGTCCTGCCTCCCCAAGGCAAAGCAAACCAGTCCTTACAACTGGAGTCTGTTCTCAACCTTTTTCCTCTTTCAGGAGGATGCTGCCTTCTCAGCCCTCTCCCACATTAGTCAGCATGCTTAAGTGTGAGTATCCTGAGAAAAGCAAACAAACCAACCAACCCCTTTTCCTCCTTTTCACGTCTACATCCCACTTGGGCTATTTGCCTTTCCCTCCTGTGCCTGTCAGCCACGTTCCTCCACAGACGAGCGTCTGCGCCTCGGCTCCATTTCTTCACCTTTTGCTTCTACCTCCCCGCAGTCTGGCACCTGCCCTGAAATGACTTACATCCTTGTATCAGAGGCTTCCCAGGAGGCAAACCCAAAGGCTGCTTTTTAGACTTCATTTTCTGTCTCTCTCCGCAATTATGACACTACTATGATACAAACTCTTTTTCTCTGAATTCTCTCCTTTGGTTTCCACATCACCTGGAGTGATCTTCCTCCCACATCTGACCTTCTGATCTTCCTCCCATGTCTCTGGCTGCTCTTACTTTCTATCTCCTTCTCTGACCCCTTACATGTGTTAGATTCTGCTCTCTACTCCCTTTCTCTCTTGCTGTGTGCTCATCTTGGATGTACTTAACACTAATATGTTAAAGGCCCTACACTTCTTTCTGAGTCTAGACTCCTTTCCAAATACCTACTTACCATTTCTGCTCTGCACTCCCCAGGCGTCTCACACCTAACATGTTCAAATTGGACTCATCATTTACTGCCTCACCAGTACTTTTTATATCGCTATCTGGCACTAAAATTCACCCCAAATTCAGCCAAGCCAAAAACTTGGGAGTCGCCCTAGATGTCTTACTTGTTTTTTTTATCAACAGTAACTAATCAGTTTTGAAGTCGCATTGATTCCATTCTCTAAATATCTTTAGGATCTACCATATCAATCTGTTCTCACCTAGTTCAGGCCCTCAGCATCCTGCACCATGTCCTGATCTCCTTGGTCTCTAGTCTGGGTGCAGGGCTGTTTTTTGAACAGTCTGTGTCAGACCATGCTGTTCAGAGGCCTCCTTTACCGAGCACGTATCTTAATAGCCTTCTTGCTCTTCCAGCTACATGCCTCTCTGGCCACATCTTTTCTTCCTCTCCAATACCCCAGATGAAGCTAAACTCCAGTAGTGTCTGGCTATTTGTTCCTTCCCAACAATGCCATACCCTTGTCACCACTACTGCTTTACATGCTTGTAAGACCATGTCCTTCCTCTGTGGCCTATTTTATTTCTAAGACTCAACTCAAGCATCACTATCCCTGGGAAGACTTGACTTACATTACTATTTTCTACCAAAGTCAGTGGCCACTTGGCCCTGTTGGGTTAGCCATTTCTTAGGACCCAAAGCTTTTCTCTACCCAAGAACCTATTGCAATAAATTGTGATGATTTCTTTTTCATCTCTGTACACAACTAGCTCTTTCTGAAGACCAATACTGTATCTTTTTATCTTTGAATTCCCAGTACCTTGCCCAATGCATGACACATTGTAGGTGGACAATATAGATTTTCTAAATAAATAACATTTCATGGATCTCTACTTTCCTGCTCAATGTTTTTCCTCTAAATGAGACTTACCACTGTGAAAGCTCTGTCACTCCCAAAAAAAAATTTTCCCCACGGGTTAAGTTGAAAAACTGATTCATAAATTCATCAACATAACATGTGAATAAATGTATCTTTTTTTTACATGAGTATGTAGTAACGCTTTCAACGAGATGGTAGAAGGTTGTAACATTTGAGAGGCTCCAGATCCTGCCAGATGCCTCCTTTGATTTGGTGTTGTATAATAAAAGAACACACCCTGAATATTTGATCCATTTAAATATATTTAAAGAGTCCCAAAAGGAATGCCATAGATTCTGTATCAGCAGGCGTGTGTTTCAAAGCAGCTTGTTCATAGCATGGCCAAGTTTTTTCTCTTGTTCTATCGGGTTATTTAAAAACAAGACTTTACTATATAATCAAAATAACACCCGATCTAGGCTACCTTTATCAAGTGTGAGTCGGAACCTGTGTTACAGGATGTTTTTAATATGATACATTGACTGCCTGTGTTAGTATCAGCTTTGTCCCTTCTTTGCTTTTTGGCCATGACCAAGTTAACTAGTCACTAAGGGCCTTAGTTGTCTCATCCATAACAGGAGGATGACAACGTCAATTATCCTTAAGTTATTTCTGAGAATTAAATGAGTTAATATATTAAGCCCCTTAATAACAGTGCTTCATAAAAACAACCAGTAGCCATTATTAAGTGCAATTGAATCTACAAGTATCCTACTGTAGCAGACCAGGCTGGCACTGATCTTTGGTCACTGGCTGCTGAACTTCAGGAGGGCAGAAGTAGCATTACAGAATCACAGAGTCGAAAAGGACTTTAAAGAACTTAGCAAAGCCTGGGTGCGGTGGCTCACACCTGTAATCCCAGCACTTTGGGAGGCCAAGGCGGGCAGATTACCTGAGGTAGGGAATTCGAGACCAGCCTGGCCAACATGGTGAAACCCTGTCACTACGAAAAATACAAAATTAGCCAGGCATGGTAGCGGGCGCCTTAATCCCAGCTACTCGGGAGGCTGAGGCAGGAGAATTGCTTGAACCTAGGAGGCAGAGGTTGCAGTGAGTCAAGATTGCACCTTTGCACTCCAGCCTGGGCAACAAGAGCAGAACTCCATCTCAAAAAAAAAAAAAAAAACACTTTAGCAAAAATACCCCAACTTTAGAAAGGAGGAAACTGTGGTCTAGCAAGGAAAGGTGACTTGCACAAGTTCACACGTAGCTAGTTTGTGATGGAGTCAGGATTAGAACCCTGGTTACCTAGTGTGCAGCGAATGGATATGGGCTCACCTGGAAGCAGGAGATTTACTGTGTGGTTGGGATCCATGAAGTGGATAGATCATGGGTTGGAGGAAATTCATGAGCAGGCAGTGTTTAAAGAGCTAAGGAAGCAACCCTCTTCCCTTACCCTAAATGACACTCAATCTGTTCACCACTGCTGAATAATGATAGTTAATAACAATAAGTGGCATGTGTTATTCTTTAATAAGTATTCATTGAGCATGTTCTGTGTGTCATCCTTTCTGTTACAATACATTGTTAATACTCACTACACTTTTATGAGTTGGTTTTTATTAGTAGCAGTATTTACTTAATAAATGGTAACGATTACTATTTCCACCTCCTTGCTATACTAGGCTGTTAGCATGACTCCATCTGTCTACCTCAGGCTGTGCACTCACTCCATTCTAACCCTGCTGATTACCAGAACTGCCATTGTCTGTTTAGATCTATTTTGCCTGAGATGACACACTTGCCAGAGCAGACTCTCCCAAGGACCTGAAGCTCTGTCTGCCCTTCAAAGTGCCTTCCTGACTTTCACAGCCAGCCCCAGTGAGCTTCTAGCCTTACCCCACTCCCTCCATCCGGCAGCAACTATGCCATGCTTGCCCTATACCGAGATATCAGAGATCTTTTCTAGAAAAGGGTTTTTATAAAGGTCAGCACTCGCTGGTGGTGCTTGGCTATCGGGGTTAGTTATCTGTGTTAAATAGGTCAGGGCAGGCAGAGTGGTGAGGATGTCCAGCTTTAAAGGAAGGCTGAAAGAAAAACAGAAGATAGCATGTGTAGAAACATCACCAAGTTAACCATAACATGAGTGAGTGGAAGCACACTTACCAAAATACATATGGGGGTCACCACGTTTTGCTAAATCATTTCTGAGTACACCTGGGCATCTCAATCTAGATGCACAAAGACTGGTCAGTTATAGTCAGACAGAGAACTTAGTTACGTTTTGAAAACTTAAACTGTTTAAAACTTCATTATAAATACTATAGCTAAACAAAGAAAAAATAACAAAATATTCATAGTGCTTATTTCTTAGTGGGATCATAGATAATTCTTATTTTCTTTTATATATTATTTTTCTTCATTTTTTTTACAGTAACACTGTTTGGCTTTCTAATGATGCAATGTTTTAAAAATATATTAAAGATAACTAGAGCACAGAGACTCTAAGATTTTAATGACTTAAATACTTATTTAGCTCTTGTCAGAAATCTGGAAATATTGAGTAGGCTGGCAATACCTCTTACTTGCAAGCCAGCAGTCACTGTGCGTGAAAAATGAAGTCACAGAGAAAAAACAGAAAAGCATTTGTTGTGCAACAGACAGGTTTCAGAAGTCCTGCAGTGTCTCAATGCCGGTACCCCCCAAGTCATATTTGTCAGAGGAAAATCTTGTTAAGACTACAGCTGCCCATGCACAAATTGGAAGTGTACAGGAGGAAATCAAGCAGTTCCTGCCAGCCAAGTTCCTTCCACAAGGCATGTCCCTTCTGGTAACCCCACCTGCTCCCACTCAGTCTCTTCTGAACGCCCAGCTCATCAAGAGTTGGCCTTTCATTTCACTCTGCTGACAAGGTTCAGTCATTAATGGGAGCCAATCAGGAGTTCAATGTGAACTCAAGTGCAGATATGAAGTTAACGGCTGAAAATATGCATCTGGAGCTCAAGGTGAAGTTTGGGCTGGAGATGGGAATTTGATGATTACCAATAAATGTGCGGCATTTACAGCCATGAACTGAATGAAATCACCAAGGAATAGGTTTAGATGGAGAAACGAAGATAATTTGAGACTAAGCCTTTGCATACTCCAACATCAAAGGATTATAAGAAGAGGAGAAATCAGGCAAAAAGACTAAGGAGTGATTAATAATAGAGGAGGAAAACCAAGAGAGTATGGTTTCCTGGAACACAGCAGAGGAGGGAGGCTCTATGTCACATGCTTTTGGCAGGTCAACTAAGATAAGGAGTAAGAACTGACTGCTGGAGGCCTGGTGTATTGGCTCGCGCCTGTAATCCCAACACTTTGGGAGGCCAGGGCAGGTGAATCACTTGAGGTCAGGAGTTCAAGACCAGACTGGCCAACATGGTAAAACCCTGTCTCTACAAAAATACGAAAATTAGTCAGGTGTGGTGGCAAATGCCTGTAATCTCAGCTACTTGGGAGGCTGAGGCACAAGAATCACTTGAACCTGGGAGGCAGAGGTTGCAGTTTGCAGTGAGTTGAGATCGTGACATTGCATTCCAGTCTGGGTGACAGAGGGAGACTCCGTCTCAAAAAAACAATAATAAAAATAAAAAAATAATTGACTCCTGGATTTAGCAACAGGGAGTTGATCAGTGACTTTGACGAAATCAGTTTCAGTGGCATAATGGGGCAAAAGTCTGATTAGAACGCATTTAAAAGAGAATGGGAAGAGAGAGATTGGAAGCTCAAGTAGAGACAATTCTTTCAAGGAATTTTGCTTAAAAAAAAGTAACTACTGATGAAAGTGAGATGAAGAGATTTTTTTTTCTAAGATGAAAGAAATAATAGCATGTTTGTAAACAGATAGGAATGAGCCAAGGGAGAGCAAAAGCTTGATGATATAAAAGATTGAGAGAGGAAGAGGAGAGACATACTGCCGTTGAATAGAGAAACAGGTGGACGTGGTGCCCAAATGGAGTGCTTGGTTTTAAATAAAAGCATGGGTGGCCCATCTCTGATAGCAGAAGGGAAGACAGAGTATGCCGTGCAGCTGCTGTTAGATTTGTAGAGGGGAGTGGGAGCCTGGGGAAGTCGTTTGATGAGGATGAGGATGGAGGAAGAAGAGAGCATGAAATAGTCACCAAAGTGAGCAGAAGGTAAAAGGATCATACACATACAGTGAGAGTTCATGAAAAGGAAGTAGGATCCATAGATTAGAGGTCCCAGTGGGATTTTAGAATTGCTGGATTTTGGAGATTAAAAGGAGACAAGATGGGTGGTAGTGAATAGAGAGATTCATGAATTTGAAAATCTAGAAGAGTTGCTGTCACTGATGATAATAAAGTATAGGATGAATGATCATGGAAATGAATGGCTGAGTTTGTGTCAAGGACAACATCTTTGGAAGAAAGAATTTCAAGGAACTGAGAGTCCTGGTCACCACATGATTATTGAAATATCCAAGAATAAAAGTGGTTTGGAGAAAGCAAGTGATACGAGGGCAAGTGATTCAGCCCTGAGAGCTGGCAGCTGACAGCAGCAATGAAGGGCGGTGGATGATAGAATCCGGTGACATGAATTCCGAAGGATAGGAGTGTGTGGATGAAACAAGGAAAGTGAAAGCAAAGTTCATAAGTGGCAGTTAAGAACAGGAGACCTCGACCCAGGACGGTGGTTTAGGGGCTGTAGGAGAATAAGCTGGAATTTGAGAGGGTTATAGGATAGTTGAAAATGTAAATTACTGGGAAGAGTAATGCATTGTCATTTTTTTTTTTCGACAGTCTCACTCTGTTGCCCAGGCTGTAGTGCGGTGGCATGATCTCAGCTCACTGCAACTTTCATCTGCTAGATTCAAACAGTTCTCATGCCTCAGTCTCCCTAGTAGCTGGGATTATAGGCATACACCACCACGTCTGGCTAATTTTGTATTTTTAGTAGAGATGGGGTTTCACCATGTTATCCAGGCTGGTCTTGAACTCTGAACTCTTGACCTCAAGTGATCTGCCTGTTTTGGCCTCCCAAAGTGCTGGGATTACAGGCGTGAGACACTGTGCCCAGCTGCATTGCCATTTTAATATACAATAAAGTAGTGATTATTATTGCAAAGTCTTTTAGCAACATTTTTGTATAAATAACTGGGGGATTCCCATTTTTCTGGCAGGCCCCCAGAGTAGTACATGTACTTTATTAAAGTCAGTGAATGAAAACTTCAGAACTCCAGGAGATAAGCTGTAAACCCCAAAGGTTTTTAAGCAAAGTCCCTTTATTTCATGAATAACAAAATTATCAGATATGACCACCACCGATAGGTTGATCCTCTGATGGTGAGGTTTCTCTCCTTTATGGTTGAACTGCTTCAAAAGTTCAAGGAGAAATCTGAAGCCCTTTCCCCTGTTTAAGGAAGGGAGGAAACCAAAAGAGATTTGTCCTCAGTCAAGCACTCTGGACAGGATCTGGTCTCCCTTGATGTGACATTCCTCTTCCTTTTATATCTAAAGTGATGGACAGTGATGATACAATTGTAACTTTGCATACTCATGTGCAACTCAGGAATTTGACTTTTCCCGTTCCCTAATCCAATGTTTCAAATAGCAAGCATACAACAATGCTTATGACATAATGCAAGAAGTAATAGAAACTATTCCTTCTTCTTTTTATTCTCTAAGTATAACAAAGTCCTCTGTTTTAAATGTCTCCTTCTTAACTAGGAAGTTCTCCTAAATCAGGAATGGACTGAAATCTCATGAACCCCAACTCTGGGTAAGTTTTCGTATGAAACTTTTGAATTGTTATTTTTTTCCTAGCAATACATAGTCATTTTAAAAATAGGAAACAAAGAAGAAAATAATAGAAAAGTATCACTTAGAGGCAAACATTCCACATTTTATTGTATTTACTTCTGTTTATTCTTCAGTAATTTTTTAAAATTGTGGTAAAATACACAGAATATGAAATATACCATCTTAACCATTTTAAGTGCACATTTCAATGGTATTAAGTACATTCACATTGTTGCACTGCAATCACTACCATCCATCCACAGAATTCTTTTATCTTACAAAATTGAAACTCTGCACCCGGTAAACAATAACTCCCGTTTCCCTCTTCCCCAGCCCTTGGCAAACACCATTCTCTTTTCTGGGTCTATCAGTGTGACTACTCTAGACTACTCTAGGTACTTCATGTAAGGGGTATCATGCTGTATTTGTTCTTTTACTGGCTTCCTTCACTTAGTATAATGTCCTTAAGGTTCATCCATATGTCAGAATTGCCTTCCTTTTTAAGGTGGAATAATATTTCATTGCATGTACATACCAATTTTGTTTCTCCATTCATCCATTCAGTGGACTGCTTCTGTATTTTGGCTATTACTAATCATGTGATGGACTTGGATATACAAATATCTCCTCAAGTTCCCATTTTCAATTCTTTTGGGTGTATATAGAAGTAGAATTGCCAGTGGCTCAGGCCTGTAATCCAAGCACTTTGGAGGCCAAGGCAGGCGGATCACCTGAGGTTGGGAGTTCAAGACCTGCCTGACCAACATGGTGAAACCGCGTCTTTAAAAAAAAAAAAAGTAGAATTGCCATATGGTAATTCTATTTTTAACTTTCTGAAAAACTGGCATACAGTGACATCCTGTCAATAGTGCCCAAGAGTTCTGATTTCTCCACATCCTTTCCAACAGGTTATTTTCTGTTTTGTTTTTGTTTTTGTTTTTGTTTTTGTCTTTTTTCATGGTAGCCATCTTGATGGGTGTGAGGTAGTATCTCACTGTGCTTTGGATCTGCATTTCTGTAATGATTAGTGATATTGAGGGCTTTTCCTGTACTTATTGGCCATTTGTATATCTTTTTTAGAGAAATATCTATTCAAACATTTAGAGAAATGTCTATTCAAAATTTTTTTTCAAGTTTTGTCTGCTTTATTCCACTACATTAAGTTAAGCAGTAAGGCAAAACAGTAACCTGTCATTCATAAAGATCAAGGAGTGCCTCTCATTCCCAAAAGGGACCAAAAAGCATGTTTCTTCACAAGTACACGTGACATTTATCATTATGCTGATAAGCACTTAAACAACAACAACAGGCTGGGTGCCGTGGCTCATGCCTGTAATCCCAGCACTTTGGGAGGCCGAAGTGGGTGGATCACTTGAGGTCAGGAGTTCGAAACCAGCCTGTCCAACATGGCGAAACCCCATCTTTACTTAAAATACAAAATTAGCCAGGCATGGTAGTGCATGCCTGTAATCCCAGCTACTCGGGAAGCTGAGGCAGGAGAATCGCTTGAACCTGGGAGGCGGAGATTGTAGTGAGGCAAGATCGTGCCACTGCACTCCAGCCTGGGTAACAAGAGCAAAACTGCATCTCAAAAAACAACAACAACAACAAAAACAAAAAACTTTAGTGGATGAGTCAAATAACAAATCCAAATTATCTTAGCTTTAAGTTTCCAAAATTGTAGTTTCAAATGCGAATGCTTCGCCCATATTTTAATTGGGTTGTTTGATGTTTTTGTTGTTGAGTTACAGTTGTTCTTTATATATTCTGGATATTAACTCATTGTCAGCTATGATTTGCAAATTTTTTTCTCATTTCATAGGTTTCCTTTCACTCTGCTGATTGTGTCCTTTGATGTTCAAAGTTTTCAATTTTGATGTAGTCTAATTTATCTGTTACTGATTTTGTTGCCTGTGCTTTCCATGTCATGTAAAAAGAAATTGTTGCCAAATCCTATTTCATGAAGCCTTTCTCCTATGTATTCTTCTAAGACTTTTCTAGTTTTAACGCTTACATTTGAGTCTTTGATCCATTTTGAGTTAATTTTTGTATGTGATGTTGTAAAGTAAGGATCCCACTTCATTCTTCTGTATGTGGATATACAGTTTTCCCAATCCCATTTGTTGAAAAAATTATTCTTTCCTCAGAAATGATCTTAGCACTCTTGTTGGAAATCATGTGATGGTTTATTTCTGGGCTTCTTATACATCAGCCATGCCTGGTTAATTTTTGTGGTTTTTGTGGAAATGGGGTTTCACCATGTTTCCCAGGCTATAATTATAATGACATTTTTTTTTATTTCAATAGATTTTTGGGGAATAGATGGTGTTTGGTCACATTAATAACTTCTTTAGTGGTGATTTCTAAGATTTTGGTTCACCCATCACCCAAGCAGTGTACACCGTACCCAATGTGTAGTCTTTTATCCCTCACACCTCTCCCACTCTTTCCTCTGAGTTCCCAAAGTCTATTGCATCATTCTTATGCCATTGCATCCTCACAGCTTAGCTCCCATTTACAAGTGAGAACGTACAATGTTTAGTTTTCCATTCCTGAATTATTTCACTTAGAATAATAGTCTCCAATCCCATCCAGGTTTCTGCAAAAGCCATTAATTCATTCCTTTTTATGGCTGAGTAGTATCCCATTTTATATATATAATATGTATATATAAAACTTTCCACAGATATATATATATCTGTGTGTGTGTATATATATATATATATCTGTGTGTGTATATATATACATCTGTATGTATATATATATCTGTGTATGTATGTGTGTATATATCTATATCTATATATATATCTGTATATATATTGTGGAACCAACCTAAATGGCTATCAGTCAACTAGTTGATAAAGAAACTGTGATATATATATATAAACTGGGATATATATTATATATATGTATAAACTGTGATATATATTATATATATGTATAAACTGTGATATGTATATAAACTGTGCTATATTATATATATATGTATAAACTGTGATATATATATATATATCAGCTCATTGATTGACGGCCATTTGGCTTGGTTCCACGATTTTGTAATTGTGAACTGTGCTGCTATAAACACGCGTGTGCAAGTGTCTTTTTCAAATAAATGACTTCTTTTTCTCTGCTAGACACCCAGTAGGGATTGCTAGATCAAAGACTGGTTCTACCTTTAGTTCTTTAAGGAATCTCCACACTGTTTTCCATAGTGGAACTGATTTAAGTTCCATTTATTTATCTTTGCTTTTCTTGCATTTGATTATTTTGGGTTCTTGGTCATGAAGTCTTTCCCTAAGCCAATGTCTAGAAGGATTTTTCCAATGTTATCTTCTAGAATTTTTATGGTTGCAGGTCTTAGATTTAAGTATTTGATCCATCTCGAGTTGATTTCTGTATAAGGTGAGAGATGAGGATCCCACTTCATTCTCCTACATGTGGGTTGCCAACGATCCCAGCAGCATTTGTTGAATAGGGTGTCCTTTCCCTACTGTGTGTTTTTGTTTGCTTTGTCAAAGATTGGTTGACTGTAAGTATTTGGCTTTATTTCTGGGTTCTCTATTCTGTTCCATTGGTCAATGTGCCTATTTTTATACCTGTACAATGCTGTTTTAGTGACTATGGCCTTATAGTATAGTTTGAAATCAGGTAATGTGATCCCTCCCAATTTGTTCCTTTTTCTTAGTCTTGTTTTGACTATGCTGGCTCTTTTTTTGGTTCCATATGAAGTTTAGGATTTTTTTTTTCTAATTCTGTGAAGAATGATGGTGGTGTTTTGGTGGAAATTTCACCGACCTTATAGATTACTTTTGGAAGTATGGTCATTTTCACAGTATTTTTTTAATTTTTTTTTGATTTCCATAGGTTGTCGGGGAGCAGATAGTATTTGGTTACATGAGTGAGTTCTTTAGTGGTGGTTTGTAAGATTCTGGTGCACCCATCACCTGAGCAGTATACAATGCACCCTATTTGTAGTCTTTTATCCCTCACCCACTTCCGACCATTTCCCCCTGAGTCCCCAAAGTCCATTGTGTCATTCTTATGCCTTTGCATCCTCATAGCTTAGCTCCCACTTATGAGTGAGAACATACGATGTTTGGTTTTTCATTCCTGAGTTACTTCACTTAAAATAATAGCCTCCAGTCTCAACCAGATCACTGCTAATGCCATTAATTTATTCCTTTTTATGGCTGTGTAGTATTCCATCATATATATATACAACACAGTTTCTTTATTCACTTGTTGATTGGTGGGCATTTGGGTTGTTTTCACATTTTTACAATTGAGAATTGTGCTGCTATAAACATGTATGTGCAAATATCTTTTTCATATAATAACTTACTTTCCTCTGGGTAGATACTCAGGAGTGGGATTGCTGGATCAAATGGTAGTTCTATTTTTAGCTCTTTAGGGAATCTCAACACTGTTTTCCACAGTGGTTGTACTAGTTTACATTCCTATCAGCAGTGTAGAAGTGTTCCCTGTTCACTGCAGCCACACCAACATGTACTATTTTTAATTTTTTTTTATTATGGCCATTCTATGAGGAGTAAGGTGGTATTACATTGTGGTTTTGATTTGCATTCCCCTGATTATTAGTGATGTTGAGCACTTTTTTCATATGTTGTTGGCCATTTGTATATCTTCTTTTGAAAATTGTCTATTCATGTCCTTAGCCCACTTTTTGATGGGATCGTTTGTTTTTTTACTTGTTGAATTGCCTGAGTACATTGTATATTCTGAATATTTGTCCTTTGTCAGATTTAGATTGTGAAGATTTTCTCCTAATATATGAGTTGTCTGTTTACCCTGCTGACTGTTCATTTTGCTGTTCAGAATCTCTTTGGTTTAATTAAGTGCCAGCAATTTATCTTTGTGTTCACTGCATTTGCTTTTGGGTTCTTGGTCATGAACTCCTTACCTAAACCAATATCTAGAAGAGTTTTTCTAATGTTATTTTCTAGCATGTTTATAGTTTCAGGTCTTAGATTTAAGTTCTTAATACATCTTGAGTTGATTTTTGGATAAGGTGAGAGATGAAGATCCAGTTTCATTCTCCTACATGTGGCTAGCCAATTATTCCAGGACATTTGTTGGAAAAGGTGTTCTTTCTCCACTTTATGTTTTTGTTTGCTTTTCCAAAGATCAGTTGGCTGTAAGTATTTGGCTTTATTTCTGGGTTCTCTATTCTGTTCCATTGGTCTGTGTGTCTATTTTTATACCAAAACCATGCTGTTTTGGTGACTATGGCTTTATAGTATGGTTTGAAATGAGGCAGTGTTATGCCTTGAGATTTGTTCTTTTTGGTTAGTCTTGCTTTAGCTATGCTGGCTCTTTTTTGGTTCCATGTGAATTTTAGAATTATTTTTTCTAATTCTGTGATGAATGATGGTGGTATTTTGATGGGAATTGCATTGAATTTGTAGATTGCTTTTGGCAGTGTGGTTACTTTCACAATATTGATTCTACCCATCCATGAGCATGGGATGTGTTTCCATTTGTTTTCATTACCTATGATTTCTTTCAGCAGTGTTTTGTAGTTTTCCTTATAGAGGCTTTTCACCTCCTTGGTTAAGTATATTCCTAAGTGTTTTTTTGTTTTGTTTTTTACAGATATTTTAAAAGGGGTTGAATTCTTGATTTGAATCTCAGCTTGGTCATTGTTGGTGTATAGCAGGGCTACTGATTTGTGTACATTAATTTTGTATCCTGAAACTTTACTAATTTTGTATCTTGAAACTTTGCTAGGAGCTTTTTGGATGAGTTCTTAGGGTTTTCTAGGTATACAATCATGTCATCAGCAAACAGTGACCGTTTGACTTCTTCATTACCGATTTGGATGCCCTTTATTTCTTTGTCTTGCTTGATTGCTCTGGCTAGGACTTCCAGTACTATGTTGAATAGAAGTGGTGAAAGTGGGCATACTCATTTTGTTCCAGTTCTCAGGAGGAATGCTTTCAAATTTTCCCCATTCAATATTATAATGACAATTTTTTTTATTTCAATAGGTTTTTGGGGAATAGATGGTGTTAGATCACATTAATAACTTCTTTAGTGGTGATTTCTAAGATTTTGGTGCACCCATCACCAAAATTTGAATGCTTTCAAATTTTCCCCATTCAATATTATAATGAGAATTTTTTTTTATTTCAATAGGTTTTTGGGGAATAGATGGTGTTTGGTCACATTAATAACTTCTTTAGTGGTGATGATTTCTAAGATTTTGGTGCACCCATCACCCAAGCAGTGTACACCGTACTCAATGTGTAGTCTTTTATCCCTCACACCTCTGATTTATCAACGGTCAGCAATGCATAGGATTAATCAACAAGATAGGTTACCCAAATTTAGCTTGCGTCTGCTTTTATAAACATTTAACAACAACACATATTTTTTGAACACCTACTATATGTGCTAGGAGTTATTCAAGGTACTGACTAAGGTTATAGAAGGGAACAAAACAAACTCATTTCCTGCTTTCCTGGAGCTTAAATTATAGTGAGGAAGACAGATATTAAACAAAGCTGCATAATTAATTCATTAGTTACAATGGAGAAAAACAAAAAATAGGAAACAATCTACTACAGGGTCCCAGATTAATGAGTTTGGCCTCAACTCAAAGTTTGTCATAAATGGCTTTGTCATAAATGGCTTTTTTTGGTCATAAATGGGTTTGTCATAAATGGCTTTTATTACCTTACGGTATGTCCTTTCTATGCCAATTTTGTTGAGGGTTTTAATTATAAAGAGATGCTGGAGATAAAGAATATCGGAGAGAGATCCAAGATGGCGGATTAGGAGCAGCTCAGGATTGCAGCTCCCAGTGAAAGTGCAGAGGGTGAGTGGACGCCGCATTTCCAGACGGATTTTTATTACCCCAGACCAGGAGATTCCCAGGCGGAGCAGCCC